>BMAW01128634.1:0-11990 GCA_019974015.1 Nephila pilipes | reverse complement strand
TTTTTTTTTTTTTTTTCCCGCAAGAAATCTTTTTTGTTGCGACTAAATAGCGATAAACAGCTTTCTGAATCATCGACTCGTTGCTGTTTTTGTTCCATCGAAAGCAAACGCGGCACCCACTTGGAAAAAACCTTTTTCACTTCACTTCAAAAAACCTTTTTCAGTAAATACACTTCCATATGATATCTGTGTCATCTCAGCAATCTCACGGAGCTTCACTTTACGATCTTTCATTATAATTTTTGTCACTTCGCTCGCATTTTCCGGTGTAACGGCTTCCACAGGTCTACCCGAGCGTTCCGCGTCATTTGTGTCGGTACGACCACGTTTAAACTCGGCAAACAACCGACAAATCATTGCTTTTGATGGACAAGAGTCCGGGTAACATTTTTCAATCCATTGTTTCGCTTGTACGGTGTTTTTACCCATTAAAAAACAATGTTTTATCAGAACACGAAACTCGGTTTTTTCCATTTTTTAAACAAACTACAAAACGACTTTACTCCAACCTCGATAACTCATCTGTTTCTGGTCCGATCGACTTAAAATTTTGACACGTTTCAAGCAAAGGTTAGTACTCTAGAAAGACCTGGTTACTGGTTTACTACGAGCGCCATCTCTGGGTTAGTCTCGGGAGATATTGATTGATGTGTTATATATATATATATATATATATATATATATATATATATATATATATTTTGTGTGTGTGTGATAGTGCGTGTATATGTGCGTGTGTGTGTTATATCTCGCACAACATTAAATCTATATTAATATCATTTTATAAAATATGTTTAAACTTGACAACACTTGAACCAGGTATAGTAACATTTATCACGTTCAATGTGTGCCGCCTACGCTTTAAAATCAAATTATATTTCCATTATGAATAATTTATTAAAGTATGACACTTAATCCTCGGAAAGATAAATATTATTCCTTTATTAAATAAACGCCCAAAATATTTCGTTTTTTTGAGTTAAAAATTCACCCGTCTTATGCCCTTAATTTAGTCGTATATGTTCAATTTTTATATAATATAAGAGTCTCACATTTTTTTTTTTTTTTTTTTTTTTTTTTTTACAAATAATTCTGAGAAAGGGTCAAAAAATACCTGGAAAATTTCATTCCATAGCAAATTATCACGAGTATGTTAACATCTCGAAAATTATAGTACTCTTTCAATGAATTACTTTATATAAGCTTAAATGACAGGCTTTTCATAATGATAATGATTTGTTGATATGTAATGGTAAGTCAATATTGTTACAAGAAAGTTTAATTCAGAGAGTTGGAGAATACCATATTGCATTCGATTTAGCATGATCCCAACTCTAATATCGACCTTATTAATAACTTTTTCTGGTGGCATTAAGTATTGATTCTACTCTTCTTTCATACATTGAAGATATTCGCATGAAAATAATAATACAACAGCAAAAAAAAGAAAAGTTACATAGTTTATTAGAATGAAATTGTATTACATATGATTATTATGATAAGTGTCAAATGGTCAGTAAAATATTGTACTTAACTTCTTTTTTGTCATGCAGAATATATTTTTTCAATTATTGGGACTCGAGCCTTCATTTAATATGAATTGTTTCATAGACGGCTCTATTTAAGAGTTCGTGATTTTGTAATAAATTTGAAACATGTTATTTCGAAATTAAAAGAATTATTTCAAATTTACTGAACTTTTCATTAGTATATATGTAAGGATTTCATTTATATATAATTTTATTTACTAAATTTTCCTATTATTTAACTCGCAGTTGAAGTGCTTATTCTTATTTCCTGATGACATTCCAATTTAACTTTTACTTTATGCAATCACGATCTCGTAAAATCAGCCAAATAAACCTGATCCCACGCTACGAAATAGTAGGGATAATCATACTTTACTTAATGCCTGCATTTAAAGTCCCTGAAAATTTTCCATCTAATATCCCATGACCTAAAGAAATCCCTGCATGTAAATTCTAAGAAAATGCAAATTTCTCTTTCATTCACTTTGACCACGAAGGCAAAAACCGTACCTTTGGTCTCCTCAAATATATATAATGAATCTTATGGAGCCCCTCTCTAACTCAACAGTAATAGACTTTATTCGGATAATTGTCTTGTTTTTCCGTCTTGTTTCATTCCTAGAATATGAGCTAAGATCATTTTTTTACAGTATTTGCGATTTATATCTCTGTAGATGTGTTTAATTTATTTTTTTATATTAACACACACACAAATATGTATATATTTTCATATACATATTTAGTGATTCTGTATTTAGCTAAAGTTTAACATTTTTTTGTTATAAAATTATAAGCCCAATAATGTAAAAGGACGTTACTATTTTTAACTTCCTATTTATGAATACTTAACATCATTTGAAGAACATATAATTAGACACAAACCCATTTTGTGACTTTGTCAAGCAAGCCTAAGCTTAAAAATTAATAAATAAATAAAATTTGTCATTTTGGATTTTTGTGAGCATTTTAAACTGAGTTTATGTGTAGCTTCAGCTGTAAGTCCACATGGTCTAAATATTAATGGATATGGTAACAATCCAAACATTAATCGTATTTGTGTTACAGTTGAAATTCTAAATTCTTGGACGGTAAAAAGCATTTATGAATACATATTTTCAACACATATAGATTATGTTTTAGTCATTTTTGAATAAACTAACTAATGTAATTTTAACAGTGATTTTTTTTACACAAAATCCTTCCTTTATTTGTTTGAGTTTCAAAATATTTGTCGAGTCAACAGAAAGATTTATCTAGAAATAAGAATACATTTAATTCTGTTATTCTAAAATTTAGGAAACGTATTTCAAATATATTTATTTATCATCTGCTACCTTACACACAATCAATATATTTTGTATGAATTCCGATTGCTCTGAATGGAAGCAAACATAAAGAGATAAAAAAAAAAAAACATTGCGCAATTCAATCCTCTGTTTTCGAAAAGACTGTGTAAATGTTGAAGAATCCCTTGATATTTGCTTAAATGATAATGTTTTAACTATTCCATTGAAAAAGTCCTTCAGTTGTTTTGTCTATTCTTTTTTAAAGAAAATTATATGCTAGTTTCTTATTGCATTCACAGGATGGATTTGAAAGCACAGGTAAATTAAATTTTCTTTTATTTGAATAAGTTTTCTGTTCTGTTGCTTTTTCAATATTCAAACAAATCTATTTCATTTCGAAATTGAATAGAAATCTCTAACTTCTATTTCACACAAAAGAAAGGAGATTGAAATAAATTCCTAGAAAATAATTTAAAAGTAAATTCTGTTGCGTTTTATATTCTTTTTCCAATATATTTTTACACTAGAAACCAATAATAAAGAATTTTTGAGGTTTGTTTTAAAAAAATATTTTCCATTATTTCGTTTTCCCAAGAGTTATCCAAAATATTTTAACTAATACTAGCTAATTAATGATAATCAAAGAAAATATTTATATATACTCTATATTAATACTTATACCTTACATTTGTAACACGATCATTAACAAGTATTTCTAAATTATTCTGATATATATGTGTGTAGATTTGGATATTTCAAAATGAAATCATTTTTAAGATCTAAAGACGTAATGCGTTGTAGGTTTAATACATACATACTCTAAATTCAATAAAAAAATAATTCAATAGTGTCTAAAATTAATTTAAATTATATGACCTTTATAATTTTTAATTTACTAATTTTTACAATCATACTAAATTGAAATCAAGATGAGAATTTTGTCGTAAACCTTTATGGAGTTCCTTACATTCTGTTAATAAGATATCATGAAATGAAAAAAAAAAACTATTTATTAAAGCTAAAATTAGGTTTTTATCATACATGTTTACCTATGTAGCACTTTAATTTGTTCTTTAAAATATTTCTGTAGTAAAATTTTTAAAAAGTATATGAGGTTTCATTACAAAAGGAAGCGGTACTTTTCCGTAAGTCGGTCGCAAATTTCTCCAACATCAGAGTTTTCGTTTTGGCAATGATGCTAAGAAAATGTGATGTAATTCATTTTATTTAAAATTTATATTTTAATAAATTAATAAAATACATAAAGTGAAAAAGTGCTGAATAAGATCAGTTACAGTTTTTATTAATTCATTTTTTTGGGGGGACGGTGGTCAAAAGTTTTTAATACAAATGAATAATAATTTAATAATATTCTTTCTCCTATGTAAACAAATCCCAAATTTTCATCGTGATTAAGTATAGCGAATATGAATTTTGGTAAAAAGCTAAACGAGTTGTTTTGTCAATGGGAAATGGTTCATATTATAATGACAGCTCATAAAATAATATTTGAGGATTTATCACTTCAATCCGGCTAGTGGAATTATGCCAAATAAACATATTTCTCACACATAAGAAAAATATTTTAAAATTAAATATCACCAAACAAGTACAAAAAAATAATATAAAAACTACATAGCGTGGTTCAATCTTTCTTGAATTTGAATTGTTTGTAATTTAGGTTCCTTATTTAATCCTATAATTTATACCAAATAAAATAACTTAAAACAATGAAATTTTTTTTAATTAAAATTATACAAAATAATTTTTCAAAATATTTTTTTCTTGCCTAATAGTAGTTAGTGAAATTATAAATTTTTATAAAATGGCAATAACACTCCTTTTTCCAAAAAATTGCTTCCCCTCCCAATTAAATTAGAATTCGATTTCAACTGGGAAAAGAAGTGAAAGGGTGAATTTCGAATTTAATACTTATTGATTTGTGATGTCGTTCAGTGAAACAGTATAAAATGCTTTAATAATATGTGGCAAAATTATTTGTTAATAATAAGCCTTTTAGAAATTAAAATTTCTGACTACATCTTTTATTTACATTTATTTTATTTATTATGGATTGTTTTTCATGAGGACAAAAACAAAATAAATAAAATTTTCATTACACCTTCATTGATTAAATAAGTTATTGGTATATTGATGGGCATTTGGAGAAATGTTCAGTTTTTGAATATACTCTGTTTTCATTATAGAGTTTATTTGATTGATTGATTGATTGTTAATAAATGTCACACTTAGTAGTAACACGAGGGTTATTGGTGATGGACTTCGTAATTTGAAACCTCGGTCAAGTGACGAAGACAACACCTGAGCTGGCCCTTCCCACTTCCAAACTTCCACACCATGCTGACGGGAGAGCTTGACGCCTCGACAGATTTTAAAACGCATTATCCCGCACTAAACGGTGGGGTCTTAATAGCATCTGGACTTGAACCCGTGTCTTGAGGGTACTTATGCTAGACACATGTTCCCGACTATGATTGTTAGGATACCGTGTCCACAAGTTGTTTTCAAATTTACACACTTCAATTACGGAATGTATTCTAAATATTAATATATATATATATATATATATATATATATATATATATATTCATTGAGTAATAGTTGGAAGCATTTGGAAACAGTGGAAGCATTTGGAATTAACTAATATTCCACTCACAGAAAAGAAAAACAAAGAATTAAATTTAAAAAAAACAACGTTAATTTATGATTTGCAGTCATTTGGGACAGTACATATAATGTTAGAAATTTCCATGTGGATACGAATAATTCAAATACATAAAACTATAATAGTTATTCAGTCTTTGGATAGATGAAGTGACCGTAAGCGTATGTTTGCATTGCTTATGTAATATTGAAAGCAGTATTAGAATCAACATCTTCAACAAAGAGGATAAGACAATTATAAATGTAATTTTCTTAATATAAGAAGAGAAAATATGTAGGTACCATATTTATATATTTTTATGAACATGAGATGACGCTTTCCTGAAACGGTTCTCATATGAAGAAAAAGACACATTTACAGATATGTCATCTGTTAGACAAGGTAAATTTAAGCAATGATCCATTCAGCTTGGCGACCCAATTGGCGACTTAGACAGAAACATAGTGAATTTGGCGACAAATAGAAAATTTTATAAAAGGCTGGTATCTTGGCGAAATATCGATTGGGAAGAAAGTTACGGACTTTTCGTGAATTTTTCGCGTGACGTTACAAACGTCAGAGATATTAATTCGCCGAGAGCCTCCATCTACCTTTGGCGATTGCTTTGGAGATCGAACGGGAAATCGACAGGAATTGGTTGGCATTAGGACAGTTAAATCTGCAGAGGAAACGACGGTAGCATGGCCGAATGAATATGCGGTTGTGCAGATATCTGCTTTGGTAGTGCAGTGTCCATAACGCGGATAAGTAAGCAGATGAGCTGAACGTTGTTGATATAACTGTGACTATCTTTATTAGGACTGTTTTGTTCCTGTATCTGTGTCACTAAATCGTGGAAGTGTGGTGTATCTATCTGCACTGTTATTGTCCAAGTTCTGTTACTTGTGTGTTGTTCTGAAGATTTGTGAATAAAGCCTCATTTTTCGTTATCATCCGTGTTGGATTTGATTTTCACGAGCATACATCGAAATGTTTTTGTAACAATATTATCAGTTACTAAGTATTCTGATGCACACAAACGTGCAACCGTAAATACAATAGTTATCTTATGAATACTCTAATTAAATAAATTAATCAAAGATAAATTGAAATGACACATAATTCTTATGTATATACTAGAATAAAGCAGCACATATAAGTATTTGTTTAACTAACTAGGATTTCTGAAAACCATGAGAATAATCTAAGTGTTTCAAATAAGCAGTATATATGAACTATGCATTGTTAATTACTGTTAAAAGAACTTAAAATTATTCTAAACTTAAACTGAAAATTTTTTCAATTGGAACCTAAATCAAAATTTTATAATGCAATGTCTCAGTTAATTCCATTTTAACCCTAGTTGCCAAAGGATCTTACACAAATTAAATCATGCATAGATATAAATAGTCCTTGATTGTGTACTTATATATATATATATATATATATATATATGTACATATACATGGATATATATATACATATGGTTTGGGGGTAGGGGTTTTTATAATGAAACTGAAAGATAAAACAAAACGTTTGGTGTATCATTTTTAATTGTTTTAAATACCTTTTACTAAAAGCGGACTTTCCTTTGTTAACAACTTCAAGCTTAAGGCTGGAAAAAAATGATTTTGTTTTACAGTTAATTTACCACTGATAATTTGTAAAGAAAAAAAAATGAAACATAAACCTTCTAGCAAAATAACTAAAAATTATTTTTAATTATTTTTGCTATTGTCGTAGTTGGTAGTATTTCTTAAAACAAAGAACAGATTAACAGATTTTCTTATAAAAATGAAAGACAAGAATACTTAGAAATAAATCTCATGCTGCAAAATTACCGTAAAAGCTGCCTCTAACTGGCTTAACGGAAAAGGAAAAGAAAGATAGTCGTAAACCTATTTCTTAGTGTACAGATTCAATTTGTTTCTTCTTTCCTATATCCATCTTTCTACGAGCTATTTCGGGTAAATGATAAATTACTATTCTAGGCTCAGCACGTAAAAAGTTGGAATATCTTCGAAACAAATTCAAAAGGCAAATTACTTGAAAAGGGTTTCCTTGTTGAATCTGACAACAAAATTTATCCTTTCTTAGATCTCTAAAAAACTTTAACATACTTATTTAATTGTTTGTCAGATACAATCCTATGTTTCGTATGTTAAGTAGAAATTTTGTAATTATTAGTATTTACTCATTTCTATTTCTAAATAGAAATTAAATTATTTTATACGTAATGAAGGAAATTAAAAGTATTTCAGTACATTTTAATGGTTTTAATTTAATTTGTATGTGGTGTTTTATGCACATAAATTATCGATTTGTGTAACACATATCGTAAAGAATTTGAAAAATAAATACCATTGCTTAAATACTAAATAATAAATAGATCTGAATGAACATTTGATTTATTACGTTAAAAATATTTCTGTATAACTCACTTTTTAAAAGACATTATTTAGAAAATATTTCCGTTCAAAATGGTTAAAGACTTTCGTACCCTAAGAATTCCAAGGATCATAGTTTGTAGAAAGATTTTTGGATTTAAATTATATACTTTTAAAAAGGCGAATTTAAATAGATTTATAAGTTCTTTCACTTCAGCTAACATATTCTTATAATCAAAGTTATAATTCATTATCTTCTAATATATAATCAGAAAATTCTGTTCGATGAAAATAAAAGTATTTAAAAACTAGGTTTATTATAGTTTAATATTCCTAATCAATATTTTGAGTAATGGAAATTGAAGTATTTTGTTATATTCAATATCAATTTCTACAAAACATAACTGCATTTCAAGTAAATATTTTTCAATTTACTATTAGATAACACTTGAACTAAAAGAAAATAAGATTTATAAGTAATTAAAAATTCAAAATAAAATTTTAAAACATTAAGGATGTATAATGTATTATATAAATACAACATTGCATAAATAAATAATACTTACTATCAAATATTCTGACTAATATCACTTTAAATGATATTAAGTACATTCGTTATTTCTTACAGAATAATGTTTAATAACAGTTTCTTCCTCTCTCTCTCTCTCTCTGTCTCACACACCCACACACATACGCAAACCCTTTTTTGTATATAATTAATATGAATATTACGTATAATTAAAAGTTAACCAGGAAAGGAAATCTTCTCTAAAACTGAAGTTTATTTTATTTCTTCCTTGTTGGTGGAAATATTCAATTGCGTTACTTAATCTTTATGGAATCAATACTGCACTCATTACATGTATAAATGCTGCGTCAAATTGTTAAGCACCGATGTTATTGTTTATACTAAAGAAAATTTAATCATCGTTTTGTAAAAAGATAAGTTGCTATTTGATGTTTTGTTATTTATCGCAAGTGTTTTTCGTTATAAGTACTATTTTATTTTGTTTGCAATATGTGAAGAATTATATTTGAAAAAGCCAAATTATGCACAACAAAATAGATGAAAGCTATTACTTAAAGCGGGAGGATATAAAAACTAACTTGAAACTTAAAAGTATTTCATTCCAATTAAAAATAACAATAATAAAACATGCAAAATATACATGTTAATACCTTTGAATCATCACTTGTATTTCATTAATGTTTGAGTTAAAAATAAAAATAGAAATTTTTCCACTTTTTAAAATTATAATACCTCCTAGTGTTTTAGCAGAAGTAATCAAACACAAAAAATTCCACCCCTTCCCCCAAGCTTTAAAAAATTCTATAAACAACAAATAAAACAGATTAATAAAAAAAAACCATGTTGACTAGAGAAAAGTCAAATAATATAATTAATATTAATACAGATTTCAAAAATCACTTTATTGAAAACAAATTACATTTTTAACGAGCGAACAACAATGAACTTAAAAATTAAAAATAGTACCAATTATTTTCAGAGATAATTTAAATATATCTTTTAAAGCAATGCAAAGAAGCAACTCGAGGAATAGTGGTCGCGAATCTCGTAATTTTGAACATTGATCAAGTAAAAAGGAAGACACGTGATCTGAAACTTCCCTTTCCTAGCTCCCTCACTACACCTAGGGGAGGACTTCGGACCTCGACAGATTTGAAGCTACTTGTGATAGCTCACCATTCAAGCTTGCCATCACTCTACCACTATGTCTATGAGCTGGCCATTCTGACAAAGCAAGTCACCTGAAGTGGACTGAAACCGAAGTGAATTTAAGTTTTTCTGCTACCGCTGTTAAAGGT
Source organism: Nephila pilipes (assembly GCA_019974015.1). Taxonomy (NCBI): domain Eukaryota; kingdom Metazoa; phylum Arthropoda; class Arachnida; order Araneae; family Nephilidae; genus Nephila; species Nephila pilipes. The sequence continues at coordinate 2,296 of BMAW01128634.1, read as the reverse complement.
AGCACTGGGAAGCACAGAAGCAGAGAGAGAAGAATCACCTAGAAAGTTACCCAGTTCTCTCTTCCATTTTGGACTATCCTCTTTTTTGTTATTTTGTCAGCTGTCAGGTCAGCAGCATATATTTCTCATTTAAACTTCTTTTTAAATTTGAATGTGTGTCCAATCGTCTGGTGTGATATTTATATACCTTTTGATATCGAGTTCTTTGGGTGACACGCCTCCCCATATTGATCATAACAATAGATTTAACTTGCATCAGCCCAGATATATGGTTGTATCTTTAGTGGCTTCAGGGTTCGATTTATCTGTCTATGCTTAGAAATACTTATAGATGACTTTTTCAAAAAAATTTATCCCAAATTTCATCATCTTACCCTTCTTATTTAAATCTTATTCAAAGAAAAAAAATTTATAAGAGACATTTAATTATTAACTTAAGAGCTGTTTTAATAATATTTATAATAATAAGTTTGACTTAAGGGATATAGCTATTTTTCCATTCATAAAGTACCATTTCGTATATTAATAAAGTAACAGTAACTTATTCTTAAATATTTAGGAATATTTTATATAGTTATGTCCTACGTAATAATGAATTAGTTTATATGTTTTTAAATTTTCAGAACAATTTAAATGTTCTTTCATAATTTTGTTCAAGATGATTACCCAATTAATTTTCTAATGAAATTCTAAATTATATATAAAATAAACTAATTTTTGAGTAATAAATTAGAATGATTTTTCTTTTGTTTCTGCTTTGCATTTAATATCTTATATTCACAAGTATTGTTTTATTTGTATCTATATATTTATTTTTAATTCTTAAATATGTTCATTTTAAATATTTTTCTAACTTTTGTTTGTAGTGGATGTTTTGTTTTCTTAATTCAAATCCTGAGCATATAGGCTGATACTAGCTTTCTGTTTAATAATGTGGTTTTTCTGGTGGCAATCTTTATTTATGAACAGAAATGGCTTCATAAAGGATGTTTAAGAATGTCTGAGTATTTTTTCCAGAATATTGAGCTTTAATTATCTTTCATTGCATTTGAACTGTACTATATTTGTTGATTAATATTTATTTAATTTAGATTTAAAATTAGAGGTTGTTTAGTTAATTTTCTTTTGGTTGTTCAATTTATCTGGAACATGATATTAAGTTATACTTTACCTTTATAGAATTATTTTACTGATTGCGAAGATTTAATCACTAAACAATGCTTAAGCAGAATTACCCTTGTTCTAATCCAATGGCAATATTAAATAGCTCTATTTCCACTTAGTTCTTTTCAAGATTTTTTTTTTTTTCAAATATCTCTTGCTGTGTTTATTTGTTTATTCTTTTTTATACCTTAATCTTTATTCAATTCTCTACTTTATTTTTAAGATTGAATAATCAACATTATATAGGTTTATATATTCATGTTCCTTCAAAATTTATTTTAATGACTTAATATTAAATTTAGGTTTTGATTCTCCATGTATTGTATAATGAATGAATGTTAATTTGCATTTTTTAGTTATCAGAACTAAAGTCCTAAAACGAAATTTATTGAAATTATACGTGTAATGAGTTAATAAGTTTCAAAATATGACCCTCCTGTATCGTTATAATGCAGCCAGCAATTTTTCCATTATCCATATGTATCCTAGGAATAGACAACCGCCAGACTGTTCAGGCATCTCAATCGTACCAAAATGATGTTCTAATGAGTCTTTTTTCTATCCAATTGAACAATTGGAAATCGAAGGGAGCCAAAACAAATCAGCAAAGTTGCTTGGGTTATATTGGATGTTTTGTCTTGCCGATTCCTTCCTCTCAAATCAGCGACACGTGACTTGACACATCGTTGAAAGTTGCATATTGATATCGATGATGCCTCATCAGATGAAACTTCATCATCAAACATTCAACACTTTGTTGTTAAATGTTACTCCTTTGCCTTTGGGTGAACACCTTTATGCCATCAAAGGGTCAATATGACTTGAAATGTGGTCAAATGTTCATTCATTATTTTGGATATCGGACATATAGCACGTTGTTTGTCTTCGACGTTGTCCCTGCTCCATTTCAGTTTTATTGGTAGTTCAAAAAGATGTATTCAGGACATGATTTCGTCCTTCATATCTGACGCGTCATATTGAAAGTCTCCGTAGTGAATATGAAATTAAGATACTATATCAATATGAAATCATTGTTTGTTGCAATTTCACTATCGACTCAAGCATTGAACACACACTCATTTTTAGCAAATACTACACTCTCTAATTACTCGGAGCTCTGAGTTCTCCTGGT
>BMAW01128633.1:0-11878 GCA_019974015.1 Nephila pilipes | reverse complement strand
CGTGAGTGCGTGCTTGTGTGTAAGGAAAAGTGTTTGTTTTTCTGTATCATTCATATAAATCTGCATTTTTATTCGGTTCCTGATGAAAATTTAGCACATTTGACCTTCAAAATGAAATGAAAATCACTGTTTCTCTGACATTTCAAAAACATTACTCTCTAAATAAATTTTCTTCATTCTGCGCATTGCCCAAGAAAAGCCATGTACTTCAGCTAGTAAGTTACAGAGTGTGACAAATAAGCAAGATGAATCAATTCTCGAATCGATAATAACTCTTTTTATACAAGCTTTAAAGGTTTTTTTACACATTTTATACAAGTTTTAAAATCATTCAGTTTCTTTTTGATCATGGTAATTTTAATTTGTACCTCAACAGACTTAACCTGTGACATTCTAAATTTTTCGAAAATAGTGATGGTGAGAAACAAAGCGTCGAACATCTTATTCTTTTCCATTCAAATTTAAACAAAGAAAGAAAAGGCTTGATAGACAAACCACATGGTTTCAAAATCAACTAGTTTCCAAAATTTTTTCAATTTATTTCAAGCAAAGTTGCGTTCGCTTTATTTTGTAACTTCATTGTTTAGTTTTTATGTCTTCATCGTTTTGTTCTAGTAACTTCATTAATTTGTTTTGTACCTTAATTCATTTTTTTTCCTTTATTGATTTTTCATAATTTTTGCTTTGTAATTTTCTTTCTTTTACGTTTGTTTTACTTAATTTTATAAATATTGCGAGATATTTGTGATGCATCGGAATTATTGTGTATGATTTCAGTTTTAAAAAAAATCGAAAATAGGAACAACCCGATTTTCAGCGATTCCTTTCAAGTTTTTTTTTGTAGCATTATGTTAACAGCAGTGCACTACGTACAACAGTTTCGTTCCCTTCTGTGTCTTGATAAATTAATTACCGACTTTTGACTGTAATGTGGTGTGTGACACATCATGGAGCATAGAATCAAATTAAAATTCTTGTGTAAATAAGATAAATTACAGGAGAAAGTCATGCAACGATGAATTAGGTATACGGAGATGAAACCATACAGTGTGTGCGTAATTTTAAGAGTTTTGATGGATGTGAAAGCATAGAATCAGAGGGGAAAACCAATCATGAGCAAAACAGGAATAAATATTGAGATTGTAATGGAACTTTTACAAAGACAATGGCGATGCTTTTCAGACGTATTGGATATACCTCAGGGAAACTGTTTGGAAAAACTGTTTGCCAAGGCATAACCCCCGGGGAATTTCCTCGTGAAGGTCAAACTATCAACGATAAATTTTACTGTGACCTGCTCAACCGACCCTTGGTTTGTAATCATCGTGTGCGACCACGTCTGAAGCAACCTATCACTTGGTTCCTTTTGGATGATAATGCGTAGTCACATACCCTATGCTTGTAAAGGGGTTTCTGACTCAACATTGGGTTACTAAAAGTCGTCCTCACCGTATTCCTTAGACCTCACTCTACCCGAATGTTTCCTGCTTCCGAAATTGAAAGTGGCTCAACAAGGGTGAAGTTTATAGACGCACATTCAAGCTGATGTGGCACGAGAATGAAGAGCTGAACAACGGGAAGAACTTCCAAAAGCATACGATGGCTTATACATACGTTGTCAGAGATACATAGAGTTTGATAAGGACTATTTTAAAGGATTATAAACAGTTTCCAATTCAGGCCTACTCAATGTGAGACTTATTTCATCTTTCATTGGTCACATCTTGTATAATAAGTGACAAATCATCATTTAGTGTTATAATAACCAGCAAATAATCATTTACTAATTAATAAAATTTCTTCATTTACATAGATTCAATTTATAAATTATTTGAAATCTTTGTGCTTTACATTCATGATGTGATCTTCATAATATGTGATCAGATGAAAAAGTCAAATCATAACTGCATGTATCATTTTAACAATTAGATATATTTCTAGTATTTCAGTGCAGAGTGGTATATTTTACTTCAATATATATTAGGGAAATATCCAATCAAATCTCTTCTAATCAACTGAATTCGTTTATCAATTTAAGCTTTCTCAAACATTAATAGATTTCAAAACTTTTTATTTCAGCAAAATAGTTTACAAGATAAGGTTACAAGGTAAAATAGCCGAAAAATAGACAGAGAATTTCAAAAAGTCATAAAATTCTTCGGGACAATCGTCCCAGGTGGAAATCTGTTCGTTTTAAAAAGTCCACAAAACAGTAAATAAAATTGCAGGCAAGTCTTCAAACAGGACACACAGCACAGCAAACAAAAGAAGAGGCCGGCACTTCGAAGGCGGAAGCAAATGACGAGGACCCAGACGAAGAAAAAGACCCAGGGCAGTAAGGTCTACTAGTAAATTCACCAAAACTAAGTTTAATTCATTTTCGTAACTATCCCTATAAGATTTTCGAAACTATAAAAGCGATTTTGGTTATTGACTAGAGAAACTAGAATTTTTTGAGCAGTACACAAAACATTCAAAAAATAATTCTAAAATTTTTCTTAGAAATACCATTCTTATGTTGTTACAGTAATATGGGACTAGAGTTCAAATATCCGGACTTTCACTATCAAGGAACCATACTATTCCGGTAGAAACATCTCTAATGGATATTAATAACGAATGAGAAAGCAATAAGAACTTGTATATCATGCAATTATGTTCTTTTAAAACGAAATATCTATCAGAAAAGCAGAATATTTGCAACTTTCGTTCGATTTTTATAGTAATCCATTGAATTTCAATGTAGCATTCATTTATTATTTTATTATAATGAAATTTATTTCGTGAAATTGTACCACTGTTACTCCTAAAACACTATTTTATTTCTGTTTATTTTTAATTGACATTTCATTAAAAATGTATATAATGTAAATAAACTTAATTACTTTCAAATGGATTTAAAATAATGAAAGAAACAAAATATTTAAAATTAGTTTAAAAATGGCTAAATTTCAGGTTTCATAATTATTAACACTTGGTGATAATTTGAAACCTGAGAAGTACTTTTTTTCATTTAATATTACTACACATTTTTTCTGTTATTAATACAATTTATCACTGTTCACAATACATTAAAGTACTAAAATGTTTAATTTAACCTTTAACAAAGCGGAACAATATGATAATGGAGCTATCCATTTTCATAAAATCAATAAGGGTGTACATGATAGCAATCGAATTACAAAGGATGAATTTGTCTGGATACAATATAAGACAGTCATTTAAATAATTCCAATCCAAAATAAATATGTTAACTGTTTACATATCCTTATACTTTTCACAGGACTTATATATTCAAGATGATGTAAAATTTTAAAAATATAAAATATTACTTAGCACAGTAATGTTGTGTAGGTGTTACTACTTTACAGTAAAGTTACTTTATGTGTAATAACTTTGTTAATTAAACATTTGAGTACTGTTTTGACAAATGGGGAAACAAATTTTAAGTTACTTAATAATATGACTATTTCTATTTGAAAATAGGATTAGAGTTTCCATTTTTAATTAAGTTTCTTATGCGCGAAACTGTTCCTTCTGCGTATGTTTTTCTTTTCACTACACGTGATATAGCTTCGTGATGTACATAATAATGCATGTAGTATATATATATATATATATATATATACAAAAACATAAGTTATAGCATAAATATTCTAAAATATTTCTGCATACCTTTTAAACTCCTACATTTCATGAAGTGTCCATTAAATTTAGAATTGTGACTAATGGTTTACAACATACTTAATTAAAATTAGTTAAATCTTACAAAATACAAGAGATGGAATAATAGGTTTATTAGTAATATATTTGAAAAGAGATAAATATTTTTTTAGAATTAATGAAGTTCCTTTGTCAAAGAGTAATTTAATTTTAAATACCTATTGGAATATCTTATAGTTTTATAATATTAAACTGGTTAACATACCTTTATATTTTGGAATAATTTAAATAATTTTTTTTCATATTTATACTAAGACCTACTGCTTAATTTATTTTTTAAAAACAAATATAAAAATTTGTAAAATAGATTGAATTTTGAAATTACAAAATAAAATATATTATCTACTTTTTCATATTTAAATTTAGATTGATTTTACCTATATATATATATATATATATATATATATATATATATATATTAATTCTAATTCTGATTTAAGGAGAAAATACTATCATTTTGTTTAATGTTTTGAGATTTTGAGTAGTAATTGTACTAAAATGGCGTGATTAAGTACTTCTAAATTTATGTGAGTTACATTCTAATTGTATTTCATAAACTTACTTTTTTAATGTGTTACTGCTTGTTACTTTTATATTGTGGTGTTTGCATAAAGTTTTGTTTTAAACTAGAGTTTAATATTATTTTTCTTTTGTTTACTCAATTTTGATGGTTGTTGAATTTTTTTGCAGTTGAAAAGGAATTTCATATTTCTTTTACTTTTTCTATAATCTAAAATATTTATGCGCAAGTTTTCATTATAGTTTTAAATAATTCTATTTAATTTTATTTCTTGTCTTGATAATATCTTAATAATTTTGTTATATTAATGAAATGCTATTTGAATTGCAAGCGCAAACACTCAAATATATATATGTATGTATGTATGTATGTATATATTAATATATATATATATAATAATATGTGTCTTAATGTATGTATGTATGTATGTATGTATGTATGTATGTATGTATGTATGTATGTATGTATGTATGTGTGTGTGTGTGTGTGTATGTGTGTGTGTATATATATGTATGTATGTATGTATGTATATGTATGTATGTATGTATGTATGTATGTCAGTGGGTGGGTGTGCATATGGGTGTGCAATACGCATAAAAAATTATTTTTTGAACCACTTGTCGGTTTTTTCAAGATTGTTATTTCCTTTTCGGTGAGAAAAATTTATATTGAGGAGTAAGCATTTTTTTTAATGAGTTATATTCTAGTAAAAGGAATGACAACACAAAAAGAATAAGATTTTTATTTCAAATAGCAAAGTTTTAGAAGTAAAATATACCTTTCTCTTCCAATTGAATGAAAATATGATACGTTCTTTTTATAGTATTTACTTTTATACAGAATAAAAATATGTTCTATTCAGGTATGGAGATAACATTTTCTTTTGTAAAATAAGCCAATACTTTTTTTTTAATCTCCAATCATATTTTTAACATTTATGATTAGGCAATATTTTAAAAACTTTTTAGAACAAAATTTTTAAGATTTCCTCTGCAAATTTATTATTTTTGCGAATTCATTGAGTTTTAAAAACTTTTTAGAACAAAATTTTTAAGATTTCCTCTGCAAATTTATTATTTTTGCGAATTCATTGAGTTTTAAAAACTAATTTATTATATTTTGAAACAAATGTTTTATTTATAATATTTTTCTTACATTTTATTTACAGTTTTATATATATATATATATATATATATATATATATTTTATGAACAAATTTATTACATTTACTGTGATGAGTCACAGCAATGTATTTTATATTCTGACGAAGTTACTAAGAGTTATTTTCGTGCTTAATATAGCCTTTAAATCTTTGATTGCTAAAATAAAAAATAAACTACAGATGAAAAGGAAAGAGAAAGTGAAAGTCGACTGATATTTTAATTAAGTGTACGTGCATATATTTTATTAATGAGCACTATTTTCACATGTAACACCAAATTTAACTTTTAATTCAACACTCATAAAAGGGTTACTAAGCATGCATGAAATGTCTTAAGAATAAATGCATTTCCTATTTGCTTGCTTTCATTTGAAAAGAAATTAGAATTTCTAAATAAAATAATGTATTTGTATTGAAATCATTATTAAAAATTTTCATTTCAAGCAATGTTAATTATGACTTTAATTCTGTTGTATTGGTAAACTTGAAATTATATAAAAACTCGATTAATATCACAAAAATGTGGTGATACATTTGATAAATAATGTGATTAAATGTTATTTAGGATCTTACTATGATTTTTTTGAGAATTATTGAAGCTAAATTAGAAATTTCAAATGTATTTCATCTATAGCTTAATTAATAAATTCACTGGTCGTTTCCAGAACCTATTCCTGCCTAATTTTAAGATCCACCTGACTTACTCAAAACTCTTATAGTTCGATACGATGAGAATATAAAGATGTTGACTCCTGTGCTGATACTTCACACAATGCCAGGGAAAGGACCTTGAGTTATTACATTTTAATATATTTCAGGATTAGATACGAAAGTATTTATGACTGAAAAATTGAATAGTCTGAAATCTATTGATTGTAAATTCGTTCTTGTAATAATTAGATTACAACATCCCTATCCAAAACAAATTATATATAAATAGCTGAATGCTTATATTAGTTACCAGATATCATTAATTAAACAAAAATTTTATATCTAGTTCATTTTTGAATAGCAATCAGTAAAAGCATTTTCTTTCTTTTATTATAGCTGTATATTTTCTTTTTCTCGTTCTAAAAATCAAGATTTTTTTTTTTCGTGTTTTCATTCTCTACATCCACATATATGATGAGGATGTAGAGGACTCTAAATCACAATATATTAATCTATAGTACTAATTATTATATATTCATAAAGCTCCTTACTTTTGCTTTTAGTTAATTTGGATATTTTCTGTATTTTACATTGTAACGCATTTTTTCTCTTACAATCCGTTCATTATAAAAAAAAAATTAAAAATACTCTTTGTAAGCCATTGATATCATCACCACGAAAATATAAATAATTTGAAAATGATATCCCATGTTTCGAAATCAATTCCGCAATTACAGGCATGGATCATTGAACTGAAACTTTCCACCCCTAGGACATAATTGGACTTTCCCACTTTCTCTCTCTCTCTCTCTCTCAATCCGTCCCGTGAAAGTTCACCAGCGAAAGATTCTCACGGTAGGTAAACGGAGCCACTGTAGGACGATAGGGATAAATCCTCCTCCTCTTTCAATGAATTCAATCGAATTTTTCCCTGCTTTAATTTTAATTCCGGCATAAATGTTAATATCATTAATTATTTAATGCATTCAATTTCTAGTCTGAGACATAATTAAAAACCGATATTTTTTCTTCGATGTTAAATTAAATTATTTGGGAAAATAATATTATGAAGCGTACTTTTTACTAAATCTTTCATTATTTTTTCCTTTTTCCACAAAGTTTAATTTTGGGAAAATATATGTAAGAAAATCGCAGTAAAGAAACAATTAAAAATAAGTCAAATCCATGAACTTTTATTGGATAACTATTCCCAATGAGTCGTCACTAATCAAATTTCTTAAGTCTAATTTGATAAATACGCTTTGAGAAAAGATTCAGGTTTTATGTAAAAAAAAATTAATTATGTATAGAGAATTCTTACACTTGGTAAAATGTTTGTAAATATTGTGTTTATATTAAAATTTACTTCAAATTTTAACATATCTAAAAAATTTTAAGCAAACGTAATATTTTAAAGAGAAAAGAAAAAAAAATCACTAATGAAATTATTTGAATGAATTGATCTCGCTTTTATTAACGTCGCACTTAGAACCAACACGGGAATTATTGGTGACGAACCTCGTAGTTTTGAGTCTCGGTCAAGCGTCGAGGACGACACCTGAGCTGGCAACTTCCTAAGGAATGATGTATGATGTGCACACTTAGAAAGCTTCCACACCATTCCAATTGGTGCCCTGACAAATTTAACGTGCACCAGTTTCGCTACATCGTGAGTCTTTAGTGACTCCAGAACTCGAGTCTACGATTCGTTAGAAATAACACCGGACACGGGTTCGCGACAATAACCGCTAGGCTACCACTAATATATTACTTGCTCAAAGGAATCGTGAAAAGGACAAGCAGTGACCATGTTATATCAATGTTTGATATTTGATCAACTGTAGTATCCCTTGCGTTGTTTCGATTATGAGAGACATGAAATGCGTTAAAATAAACATATTTTTTATTCATTTGCAAAATTAAACGTACTATTCGTGACGAAACAGAAAAGGAAACACAAACAATTATGTGCTGAAATTGGACATCAAAGCTTCTAAGCTAATTCAGAAATCTAATGAAACCTTTTTTGATCTTATTTTACAGGGTGAGAGAAAATTTATAATTTTTTTATGTTTGAAAAATCGCATTGAGTAGGTAATAAATTCATTTGGAACTAAATTATAATGAAAATTAAATAATTAAATGCATTTCTTAAGATATTTGTTGAAACAGGTACGCAAGCATATGTTTATAATTATAAAAGGCAAATAATATAAATGTTTAAAAATGCATCTCTTCTAATTCCTCTCTTAAAAATTTTAGCTCTTTAGAATTATCTCGAAAATCAAATTTTAGTTTCTGGATTAGAATTCAGTCTTTTTATCTAAGCATTTAAATAATATAGTTTGAAAGTGAATGTAGTCTGTTTATGAAACTTAAAGGAAAGTGATTTAAGTAAAAGCAAGGAGAGCTTCACCCATTAAAGAGAAGGTTAAGAAATTTTAAGAAATTTGGAGACTTGAAATCGAATAAACCAGTTTACATCGTTATTAATGTACAATTTGAAATTCACGTGAATGATTTTTCCCATGTATCATACAAATTCAATCAAAGACGGAATGTAAGTTGATTTTACTCATAATTATTGAATGCAAAATGTTTTATAAAGATAATTTGTTCAGAAATCATTTTTAATAAAATATGTCTTGCTGTGCTATTCATGAAACTAAGCTTTCTAACACTAAATATTTTTTATTAATAAAACTTTCTTACAATATCTTACTGCTGAAAATTATATATTGCGAATAAGATATTAAAATTTGATATCAATATGTTTTGCTTTTCTTTTTATTTCTTTTCTACAAAAATGTATTGAAATTCGTATTTAATTAAACATTCATCTCATAATTATCGTAACTTGTCAAAATATTGTTGAGGGTCAAAAGGTATGCCTATATATATATATATATATATATATATATATATATATATATAATTTATAAGACATGAAGAAGACTTTTATGGTTGAAATCTATTTCATGTTTTTAAATGCTTTGTAAAGAATCTAAATATTTGTTTACTTTTCCTAACGTATTTGGTTCATAAAGTTTATCAGAGGGAAGAATTTACTTAACTTTCTTCAATATTTTCGTCGATTAACAAAATTTAATCTTAGGATCTGCATATATACTCAATTTACAGAAAGATTTTAATTTTAAGAAACAATTAACATTTTACTGTGTTATTCCGACATTTCTGAGTTCTTTTCATAACCATTTAAATTGATAAAATAGGTAGTAAGATATACTGGAAGATATAAAATGTTTGTAAATAATTTTTAGGCTTTAAATTAGTTTATGAATTTCCTATTAATAAAAGCCATAACTTTCAATGGAATTTAACGAATAATAAAAAATTTTACTCAATATTTTTTATTCGGAATTAAACTTTCAAATAATAGCTGCCAACATTATCAAAAAATAATTGTTGCTATTCTACAAAACGAATATCATATATATATATATATATATATATATATATATATATATATATATATATACCTATATATATATAGAGATTTGAAAAAAGTAAGCACAAATCGGAATATTAATCAAGGTATTTAAAACAAAGGTAAAAAAAATTTTTGGATTTATGATACATTTTTCATAAAAGTTCTATTTCCATCATATAACTTCTGCCTCATTTTTTTTGTCTAAAGGTTACATATTTGTACTAATAATAATTAGTAATTTATTCTAAGATTTCATCGAAGAAATTCGTATTATAGTTTTTTTTAATGTATTTGCATAAGTTTTATTTATGAAAATAAGTGAACAGGGGAAAATATGTATTTGTTGACACCGAAGCTTTTTCTATATAATCAAAATATTTGTGAAAAGGATTTGAATCTCGTGCAAGAAAACTGGTGTCCAAAAGCTAAGAATAATTGGTACTTATGTAAATAATGAAGTGATTCTAAACCATATTCGTGAGAAATATAATATGCCAGTGTAAAACGAGTATAATGGAAGAAAACAATACGAAAGTACGATAATATTCACTTTTATTATCCAAAAGAAAAAACAGTTTGAAATAATGCTGGATATAAAAAAAAAGTTCACACTTTAAGAAGAAACAAATAAAACGAAAAAGGCCATGTTATAATTTTAAAAGGTTTGTGTTCTCTTCTGAAAACCAGGCACGCTGCGCAACAATTTCTCTTTTCTGCTACGACATTGGGGATGAGCTGTTGGTTCAGAGAGTTAAAAACGTCTCGAAGATCACTTTTCACTTCTAGAACTGGAAATGATGAGTGAGGAAGGACTTCAGATTGTGTCCTGATAATATCCAACACACTTTGGTTAGGATTGAGATAAAGTAAATAAACAGGCCACGTAATTTGTAGGATATTTTTGGTTTCGAAAAATTTAATCAGACTTTCACTGTGATAAGCATCATTATCATCCCTAAATACGAAGTCAGTACCAACATTACTTCTAAATAGTCAAACATAAGGCAAAAGAGCTTCATCTCTGTATCTTTTAGCAGTTATAAACTACATGTCAAAGTTATGGAGATCTGTTCGGCATTCCAGAATGACGGTTAAGAGAGTCATAGCTCGTCGATGCGAGTCATGACTCTCCTTGACAAGGAACGATGATTTCCCATATTTCCTGGGTGAAAACGAGTAACGAGTCTCTTCATATGCATTAGGTAATGAAAATCAGCGATCAGACTAATGCGAGCTTCGTCACCAAACATCATATAGGCCTACTGTCGTAAACTCCAAGATAGATATTTCAAATTCTATTCAAACAAACGCGTTTGTGGGTAGATGATGGGAAAACGCAAAATCCTGGTCGTCTGACATAGAGACTAACATGATTGAGTCTCCTATAAGCAGTTTGTATAGGAATTCAAACTCCTGTGAGAGTTCAACGCGGACATCTGGCACATCTGTCCCTCAGACGTCACTCATTTATTGCCAGACATTAATCATAGCGAACAGTCATGATTCTTGACAGACCTGGTACTGGTCTTTGGTTAACATTTTACATATTTTGAAATTTCTGCCAGCATCCTGATACACTGAAACCTATTAAAATTTCGAGACTTCAATTAGTGTTTGCCTGGATTCGTGCTTTCTACCAATTTCTACTTTTTCAAACATGTCCAGTTGTCATCCTTGGACCATCATACATTCAGTTTAATCATTAACTACATTCCTTCGCACAAGAGTTGCACGAAAACTGTTTGAATTGCTCATGCCGAGAGAGTCGGTATTTCTGCGTTCCGAGGTGTGTAAGTGTTTTGCGCATGAAAACGCCGACTGAAACATTTTGCATAAAGATGTTTCACGCTCAACACATGATTTTTCTCAACTGCTTTCGAACAAATAAACCAATCTTCACTCACATTTCTTCTCATTGTTCGAATTAATCTAAACTTTTGGATATAAGACACATCGATAGTCACACAATACATACAGTTATACAATTAGATAATATAATTATTTGCAATATTCATGGCATGAGAAACAGTTTTGAGTTTCATTCTGTAAGGTACTTTTCTGGGGTACTTTTAGATATATTATTATCAATTATATTATTAGAAATAACAATTTAATAAGTTGTAAAAACAAAAAAAATATTAATTTTTTAATCAATAGTTACATGAAAGCAAATTACCCCACTAATTTTGTGAATAAACATTTAAAAATGATAAAGACAAATTAAAAAGAGTAGATATATATTTCTGTGTCTACATTGTATGCATGTGTATAACTATATAAACACATGGATATGTATGAATCAGTGTATGCTCTCGTATATGTGTAAATAAATAAATAAATATATATATATATATATATATATATATATATA
>BMAW01128626.1:0-15820 GCA_019974015.1 Nephila pilipes | reverse complement strand
ATTTAAATAAAAATTAATCTATTTTAATAAAACTGCATACAGTTAACTTTTTATTATAATTTTTTTTAAATTTGAATTAGATACGTATAAGTACGTATTTATTTTAAAATTTGTAAAAGTTTTGTTTCATTTAGTTCAGATTTCATAAAAATGGAAAAAAAATTAAATTAATGGAATGGATTAATTTGCTTTCGTTGAACAAGAAAATCGATATCGGGTTCAATAGACGAGATTGCAATTCTTACTGTTTTTTCAAGATGTTTGTCATTGATCTTTGTCCTATTTTTGTTTTTTGTAAGCTTCATTCTTGAAAATAATTATATCAATTCAAATATAAGTACTGCCAAAAGCTGAAGACATTAATAAAGCATGATTGTGGAAAATTGGATATTTATCTCGGAGTAGCTAACCTTTATAAAACTCCAGTAAAGAAACGTTCCCCAATTTTCTTTCAGTTGAATGTCACTTTGCAGTTCAATGCACTCCATTTGAAGATTTGAAGGCAATTTATTTATTTATAGAAAAAATAAGGTAGAAAATATGTTGAAATATTCTTCAATTTTTCAAAAAATTTTAAATCTTCTTTCAAACTCTTGAGTTAAATCAAAAATTAACGCAGCATATTTTGTGCAACTCAGAGGTTTATGTGCAGCCAAAGTAGTGAAATCTTTTATTTTTATTTGATTAAGCCAAAATTTCAATTTTCTTTCAAACGCTATAATTGTTTGGAACATATTAATAAATTGATTTTTTTTCCTTGAAGTCTCAAATTTAAATCATTCAAATATTCTGTTAAGTCTGCTGAAAAAGCTAAGTCTAAAATCCAATCTTCGTCCTCAAATTCATTCACAGGTTTCCCTTTTGTTTACATAAATATTTTTATTTTAGTTCTCATATAGCATTTTCCCCTTACGGAGCCATCTTACTTCTGTATAATAAATAACATCTGCAAATTCAGTGCCCATTACCTTAAGAAACTCTTGAAATTGTGCATGATTAAATCCTTTTGCTCTTAGAAAGTTAATGATTTTTACAACAATGCTTAATGGACTTTCCATTTTTAAAATTTTTCCACATAAATTACCCTGATGTATATTACAATGATATGCCATCAAGATCGTATTGCCGGCAGTGACGGCTTCTTTATTAACCATTTTAACGAGTCTCCCATTTTTACCAACCATGACAGGGGCTCCATCGGTTATGATACTGATAAAATTTACATAGATAAAGAAAACCTTTTCATCGAATAAATCTACAGACTTGGTTGCGTCTTTTAACGATACTAAAGCAGCCATTTCTTCCGTGATATTATAATGTTCATAGATTCCTCTCATAAAAATTGCCAATTGTGCCATATCAGAAGTGTCAGTACTTTCGTCCATGGCGAACGAAAAAAATTTAAAATTAGTACAATTACTTTTTAATGACTTTTCAACTGAATATGTAAATTTAAATATTTTCATAATTTACATTTGGGCCGCATTTTAAAGGCTTTTGGTCAGCACTTTAGACAAGCATGATTTAAGTCATACTTTTGAAAGTAATCCTTGGGAGGCAGAACAGGTAGATATCTATTATTCTCTATTTATGAGGGTGCAGGAGGAAGTGGATTGAACTCTTCTGAAAGAAGGGTCTCCCAATAAGATCTATTCGAGTGCTCAGAGATTTTCGGTGTCGAAATATTTGGCACATCAATTGGGGAATGTGTTGATGAAGCAGCAACTGAAGGCTTACATATTCTTTTCCTTTTAAATCTTTTAGGCGTAATTGAAGCAGTTGAAGGAGAAGAATTTTTTTGTTCTACAGTAGAGTCTACTATGGAAATTTCAGGAACTATTGATGCTTCTTCATTTGTCTATTCTACAGATGAAAAATCGTATTGTAAATCTAGAGGAGTAAATGAAGGATCTTTAACATCATCTTCGATCTCATCATTTTCAAAATCTGAAATATCTGATTCATCAACATTCCAGATCTATTCAAACAAGTTTCGGAAAACTGGAGAATCTAAAAAAAAATTAGAACATATAAGTCGAAAGAAAAAATTTTTTGAAGAAAGTATATTATTTTAAAAACTAACAATTATATGAAAACAATAATAAGGTGGTTAAATTAACTTTTTTTTTATTTACTCTTAGTCAGAACAAAAGTTATTCATTTTATCTTTCTCCGAGTCCAAGAAAATCATAATATTACCAATTTCCAATTAACAATAAATAAGAAAATTAATTATATATATATAAATATATAGAAACAAAATTATAGTTTCAAATCAAGCATTTTTGAAAAATATTCACAAAATGTCAACAAAAGGCGACACCGAAGTAATAGGGTTCTAAAACAAAATAGGAAAGATTTAATTATAAATTTAAAAATAAAATAAAAAAAACATCTTTAATTAATTCAGTAGTATGTTTAATAATTTTTCATGCTACGAAAAAAAAGAATATCAACACTTACCAATGCGCTGGCGTGTAATTTTCATTCTTTAAGAAATCGCCATTTTCATTTGACCTTAAAAATGCTGTGAATACAATTATGCTTCTAAAAGGAAAGTTTTTCAGTACTGCCACTTATTCACAAAAAAATTATATCTAGATATCAATAACGCCTTTTATATAAATTAGCTGGTCTTCTTGAAAGTGCTTAATGTCTCCAACAAGCGATGCCGGGGCTGAGGAGATTACTCTTATATTTTTATTAACATTATAATGACATGCAATTCTTAATTAAGGATTCATTACATACAAGCACATACTTTCCTCATACTTCAAAGAGGGGATAAGGCATGGGTTTCATAATTTAATCAAAAATTCTTATACCTACAGATTAATTCTTACACTACAGATTATTCTTTCAAATTATTATATTTGAAATTATATTAGATTATAGAGATATGAAGAGATATTAAGCTACAAAATCCGTTATTCGTCAGTTTCTTTTCTCAACTACTTCCAATCTGAAAAGTCTTCGAAGAATGCAATTATCAATGCATTTGTTTCTTGGCCTGCCTATTCGATTCGGAATGGAGAACCTGGATTTTGAAATCAGTTCGGAAATAAAACCTTATCCATGTTGAATATCACCAATTCAAAATTAGATGATTTACAGATTGTTTGAAAGAGTTAGTTTCTGTTATTTATTATTTTTTAATTTCATAATTTTCCCTGCCTGTGTAGTAGTAAAAGTATTCAAAACACCTAATGCATCTTTTTTCCATGAACTAAAAATAGATCACCATTTCATTGAATTCACAAATGAAAGCAAATCAGAAATATTACCTCGTTGAAATTAGAAGATCCGAAGCATTTCGAAGAGAGATCTCTAATCACTTGTTTTTCATTAAACAAAAAAATTGTACGGTATATACTTTCTTACATTTTTGACTCCGATAGGCGACTTCCAGTTTCTTGAGAGATAGTTGCACGTAAAGCGCACATTCAGTTTCTTTTCAAATGAGAATATTGTCTTTTTCATAATTAATGATCTAGGAAATGCATTAGATTAATGCTCATTAACAGAAGATTTAACATTTCACACCTCTCTATTTTTTGTGTATCCACTTTAATACTATCATACGATTTGTATTCATTGTCTGCAGAGACATTTCAATGGAGGAGATCTTCTTAAGAAAAGGAATAATTACTGCTGCTTACACTGTATGAAAAAACAGTTCTTGTCAGCAACACATCTCATTTAGATGTACTGAATTTTGTTAAAAATCGTACTCTATACTGCAGATTATTCTTTCAAAACATTATATTTGAAATACATATTAGATTAATATTAGATTATAGGAGATATGAAGAAAGTACTATTAAAAAATACCTTTCGTCAAGATTTCTTTCTAATCATTTCCACCTGAAAGTCTTCCGAAGAAATCATTTATTCCAAATGCATTTGTTTCCCACACAACATCCTTCGGATAAATGGGAGAACACTTGATAGATTTTGAAATCAGTTCGGAAATAAAACCTATCCATGTTGGAATAATATACCAGTTCAAAATTAGATGGCATTTTTCACAGATTGTTTGAAAGAGTTAAGCTTTCTTTTTTATCTGTACTTATTTTTAATTTCATTAATTTTCCTCTGCCTGTGTAGTAAAAGTATTCAAAACAATTGCAACATCTTTTTCCATGAACTAAAAATAGATCACCATTTCATTTTCCTAAAGGGAAAATTAACAGAATAAAGCAAATAGAAATAATTTTACCCTCGGTTCTCTAGGTAAAATTAGAAGACCGAAGCATTTCAGAAGAGAGATCTCAATACTTGTTTTTCAGATTAAAACAAAAAAATTGCAAGGGTATATACTTTACATTTTTACTATCGATATGGCGACTTCCATTTCTGAGGAGAGGTTCATTGCACAGGCGCACATTCAGTTTCCTCATATTTCAATGAGAGAATATTGCTTCTTTTCAATAATTAATGATCTAGTGAATGCATTAGATCTCAACGGCATTAGAAGATTTGACTCATTTTCACACCTTCCATTTTTTGTTCCACTCTAAAACTATCATGATTGTATTCATTGTCTGTGCAGAGACATTTCAATGAGGGAGATTAAGAAAAGGAATAATCACCGCTTGCCAATTTATGATAAAACAGTCTCTCTTGTCAGCAAAACATCTTGTTTTCTGATGTACTGAATTTTTTAATCAAAAAATTTATACCTACAGATTATTCTTTCAAATTATTACATTTGAAATATTATTAGATATAGGAGATATGAAGAAAGTATTATTAAAAAAATACCTTCGTCATTTCTTTCTAATCATTTGAACGCAAACCGCCGTCCATAGAGCTACAAGCCTGTCCATTATTGGCTACAGCGGCCCCTTTTCTCCTAACTTCCGATCACTGCACGCGCTGAATGCTCTACATATTTAACTAGCATCAGCCGGGCTGGCTACAGCGCATCTTTTGTGTCCTTATTTCTAACCCGCGACCAACGAGAACCGCGTGCACGTGTCCGACACCGACCACTAGGCTAAAGTGGACACTTGAATGAAGCAAGAGCGTTTGAATTAATCATTCAGAACTTTCGAACTTGTTGTCAAAAATACTTCCATTGCTTAAGATCATTTTATAGATTATTTATATATGCTTTTTACCTGAATGAAAATTTGTCTTTGAAACATTTAGAACTTTTTCAGCTAGGAAGGTTGTGTATTTAGTGAGGATGGGAAGAAACTGACGTACAATATCGCATTAGTGTTAAATTATTCAAGAATTTTCTCAACATCAACTGTAATTTCTTGTTTTGTTATCCCAGTGAAACAGTAAGAACGTTTCGATGCTTGCAATTTTAATTTTGCTAGTGGTGACATAAATATTTAAATTTCGACGAGTTTTAAATAAAGCTTTTGTAATGAAAACTTGTTTTCATGAAAACTAAAAATTCAGATTGAATACATTGTTGCAAATTTATTCCTATAATTTTCTTGGCCTTTTTATTTGGAATTTGAGTCTGCAGGAAATATTGAATCAATAGTTTTAGACAAATGGTCTGTAAGGCCTGTTCTCGAAAATCTGAATTTATAGAAGTGGTTACATGTGCAGTTCCAATGTCTTAACTGGGCAATTCTCTAAGATTAAGCAGCATTTCAACTTAAGTTTGTTGTTGCAGAAAATCACCGTGAGTTGCTTTTCTTTTTATCTGTACTTATTATTAATTTCTTTCATTAATTTTCTCTGCCTGTGTAGTGAAAGTATTCAATACAATTGTAATATCTTTTCCATGAACAACGAAAATAGATCACCATTTCATATTCCTAAAGTGAAAATTAACAGAATAAAGCAATAGAAATAATTTTCCCTCGGTCTCTAGGTAAAATTAGAAGACCGAGCTAATTTCTAGAGACTCTCATACTGGTTTTTCAGATTCAAAATATTGTATCGGGATATATACTCTTACTATTTTTACAATAACCATATCCATATTTCTTGAGAGGGAGAGGTTCACGCACTGCACATCCAGTTTCACTATATTTCAAATGAGAGTAGATCATTGCTTTTCGGTTTCATAATTACGGTCTGTTTAAATGTATTAGATCCTGCCAATTGGCTGGAAGATTTGATCATTTTCACACCTCTATTTTTGTATCCAATTTTAATACATTATCATGATTTGTATTCATTGTCGTGCGAGACATTTCAATGAGGGAGATTTCTTGAAAGGAATCACTCGTTGCCAATTTATGACAAAACAGTCTCTGTCAGCAACACATCTCGTTTTCTGATTGTACCTGAATTTTTTTAATCACCTTTTATACGCATTATTCTTCTTCAAAAACATATATATTTGAAATACATACTTAGATTTGAGGAGATAGAGAAGAAGTACTTATTAAAAATAATACCTTTCGTCACAATTTCTTTTCAATCATTTCCCTGAAAAGTCTTCCCGGAAGAATGCTATATTTATTCAAATGCATTGTCTTCCACAACATCCTTCGATTAAATGGGAGAATACTGATAGATTCTTTTGAAATCAGTTCTAAAATATACAACTTCATCCGATGTTGGAATATTCACCAGTCCAAAATTAGATGTACATTTTCACAGATTGTTTGAAAGAGTTAAGTCTTTCTTTTTATCTTGTACTATTATTTTAATTTACTAATTTTCCTCTGCCTGTGTAGTAAAAGCGTTCAAAAACAATGAACATCTTTTCCATGAACTAAAATAGATCAACATGCTTCATTTTCCAAAGTAGAAAAATTAACAAGAATAAAGCAAATAGAAATAATTTTACCCGGTTCTCAGGTAAAATTAATGACAGCTATTTCAGTAGAGATCTCAATACTGGTATTTTTTTCAGATTAAACAAAATATTGTAATGGGTATATACTCTACATTTTTTCTGTACCAACAACTGGGACATCCATTCTTTTGAGAGAGAGGTTCATTGCACAGGCCAATCCAGTTTCTCTATCATATTTCATTCGAGAGAATATTGCTTCGGTCATAATTACGTCTAGTTTAAAATGCATTAGATCCAATTGCTTGCTAGAAGATTGGATCATTTTCACATTCCATTTTGTATCCACTCTAAAACTTATCATGATTTGTATTCATATTGGTTAGCAGAGACATTTCAAGCAGATCTTAAGAAAAGAATAATCACTTGCTTGCCAATTTAAGGACAAAAACATTCTCTGTCAGAAAACATATGCCTCAAGTTTATGTACTGAATTTTTTTAATCAAAATATTATACCTACATAGATTAATTTTTCAAATTATTAACATTTGAAATACTATAGATTATAGGAGAATAAGAAAGTATGCTAAAAAATAATTTCGTCAAGATTCTTTCTAACTTTTGAACGCAAACCGCCGTCCACGAGCTCTGCATCTTGTCCATTAGGCTCACAGGCCACCCATCTTTTCCTAACTCTCCGCTACTCGTAACGCGCGACTTTAAGCTCTGCACATATTTAACTAGCATCAGCCAGCTACACAATGCATCTTTGAGTCTCTTATTTCTAACCCGCGACAAACCAGAGAAGTGCGCACGTGTCCGACACTCGACACAGGCTAAAGTGATTCACTTGAATGAAGCAAGAGTTGTTGTTAATCATCATGGAACTTTTTCGAACTGTTTCTAAAAAATATCATGCTTAAGATTTCTGACGTATAGATTATTTATATAATGCTTTTACCTCGAATGAAAATTTGCTTGGAAACATTTGTAACTCTTTCAGCTAGGAAGGTTGTGCATTTATGCAAGTAAGAGCTAGACGCTCAATATCGCATTACTAGTGTTGTTGAAATTCAAGAATTTTCTCAACATCAACTGTAATTTTGTTTGTTATCCCAGTGAAACAATCCAAGAAGTTTCGATGCTTGCAATTTTAATTTTTGTAGTAAGTGGTACACATAAATATTTTAAAATTTCGAGTTTTAAAATTTTTGTCAATGAAAATCTAGTTTTCTGGTGAAAACTAAAAATTTCAGATTGAATACATTACAAAATAGTATCTCATAGTATTTTCTTACCTTTTTTATTTGGAATTTGAGTCTTGCGGAAATCATTGAATCAATAGTTTCAGACAAATGTCTCAAAAGGCCTGTTCTCGAAAAATCTGAATCTCCATAGTATTAATGTAAGTTCCAATGCCTCTTAACTTCAAGATTCTCTAAGATTGTTAAAGCATTTTAACTTAAGTGTTGTTACTGCAGAATCACGCTGTTTTCTTTTATCTGTACGTTATTATTAATTTCATAATTCCTCTGCCGTATAAGTATTCAATAAATTGATAATATCTTTTCACATGAACGAAGAAAATAGAATTACACCATTTCATATTCAAATGAAAATTAAACAGAATAGAATAGAAATAATTTTTACGGTCAATCTATCAAAATGAGAACGAACCCAGCTCAGTAGAGATTCAAGGACGGTTTTTCAGATAAACAAAATATATACGTGGTATATATCTTCATTTTACTACCAACAAGCGACATCCATTTTGTGAGTGAGTCATAATGCCTACAGGCGCACATCCAGTTTATTATATGTCACAGGAGATATTAAGTTTCGGTTTCAAGATATTCGTTTAATGCAATAGACCCAAATGCCATTGGCTGGATTTGATCATTTTCACACCTTCTCGGCTTTTTATCCACATTTAATGATTATCATGATTTGTATTCATTGTCTGATTTCAATGGAGATCTTATCTTAGGTAACAATCACTTCCAATTTCATGACAAAAAACAGCCCTTGTCAGCATACAACTATCTGTTTTCTGATGTACTGAATTTTTTAATCAAAATTTTATACCTTGCAGATTATTTCTTTCAAACATTATATTTGAAATACATATTAGATTATATTAGCATTATAGGAGATATGAGAATATGACTCATTAAAAATCTTTCTCAAGATTTTTCTAATCATTTCACACTGAAAAGCCTCTCGAGAATGTATATTTATTCCAATGCATTGTGTTTCTCACAAGCACTCTCTCGGATTAAATGGGAGAACGATGATAGATTTTGAAATTGCTCTGAAATAAAACCTTATCCAAGTGTTGTTCACCAGTTCAAAATTAGATGGCATTTTTCACAGATTGTTTGAAAGAGTTAAGCTTTCTTTTTTATCTGTACTTATTTTTAATTTCATTAATTTTCCTCTGCCTGTGTAGTAAAAGTATTCAAAACAATTGCAACATCTTTTTCCATGAACTAAAAATAGATCACCATTTCATTTTCCTAAAGTGAAAATTATCAGAATAAAGCAAATAGAAATAATTTCACCCTCGGTTCTCTAGGTAAAATTAGAAGACCGAAGCATTTCAGAAGAGAGATCTCAATACTTGTTTTTCAGATTAAACAAAAAATTGTATGGGTATATACTTTTACATTTTTACTACCGATATGGCGACTTCCATTTCTTGAGGAGAGGCTCATTGCACAGGCGCACATTCAGTTTCCTCATATTTCAATGAGAGAATATTGCTTCTTTTTCATAATTAATGATCTAGTGAAATGCATTAGATCTCAATGTCATTGGCTAGAAGATTTGATCATTTTCACACCTTCTATTTTTGTATCCACTCTAAAACTATCATGATTTGTATTCATTGTCTGTGCAGAGACATTTCAATGAGGAGATCTTAAGAAAAGGAATAATCACTCGCTTGCCAATTTATGACAAAAACAGTCTCTTGTCAGCAAAACATCTCGTTTTCTGATGTACTGAATTTTTTTAATCAAAAATTCTTATACCTACAGATTATTCTTTCAAATTATTACATTTGAAATACATATTAGATTATAGGAGATATGAAGAAAGTACTATTAAAAAATACCTTTCGTCAAGATTTCTTTCTAATCATTTGAACGCAAACCGCCGTCCACGAGTCTACGACCTTGTCCATTAGGCTACAGCGGCCCACCCTTTTCTCCTAACTTCCGCATCACTGCACGCGCTGACTTTAAGCTCCTACATATTTAACTAGCATCAGCCGTGGCTACACAGCGCATCTTTTGTGTCCTTATTTCTAACCCGCGACTCAACGAGAACCGCGTGCACGTGTCCGACACCATGACCACTAGGCTAAAGTGGACACTTGAATGAAGCAAGAGTTGCTTTGAATTAATCATTCAGAACTTTTCGAACTTGTTGTCTAAAAATACTTTCCATTGCTTAAGATTTCTGGATGTATAGATTATTTATATAATGCTTTTTTACCTGAATGAAAATTTTGCTTTGAAACATTTAGAACTTTTTGAGCTAGGAAGGTTGTGTATTTATGAGGGATGGGAAGTAAACTGACGTACAATATCGCATTAGTGTTGTTGAAATTATTCAAGAATTTTCTCAACATCAACTGTAATTTCTGTTTTGTTATCCCAGTGAAACATGATCCAAGAAGTTTCGATGCTTGCAATTTTAATTTTTGCTAGTGTGGTGACATAAATATTTAAATTTCGACGAGTTTTAAATTAAAGCTTTGTAATGAAAACTTGTTTTCACAGAAAACTAAAAAATTCAGATTGAATACATTGTTGTAAATTGTATTCCTATATATTTTCTTGGCCTTTTTTATTTGGAATTTGAGTCTGCAGGAAATATTGAATCAATAGTTTTAGACAAATGTCTCGTAAGGCCTGTTCTCGAAAAATCTGAATTTATAGAAGTGGTTACATGTGCAGTTCCAATGCTCTTAACTGGGCAATTCTCTAAGATTAGTTAAAGCATTTCTAACTTAAGTTTGTTGTTGCAGAAATCACCGTGAGTTAAGCTTTCTTTTTTATCTGTACTTATTATTAATTTCATTAATTTTCCTCTGCCTGTGTAGTGAAAGTATTCAATACAAATGTAATATCTTTTTCCATGAACAACTAAAAATAGATCACCATTTCATATTCCTAAAGTGAAAATTAACAGAATAAAGCAAATAGAAATAATTTTACCCTCGGTTCTCTAGGTAAAATTAGAAGACCGAAGCATTTCAGTAGAGATCTCAATACTGGTTTTTCAGATTAAACAAAATATTGTATCGGGTATATACTCTTACATTTTTACTACCAATAACGCGACATCCATTTCTTGAGGAGAGGTTCATTGCACAGGCGCACATCCGAGAGAATATTGCTTCGGTTTCATAATTAATGGTCTGTTTAAATGCATTAGATCCCAATGCCATTGGCTAGAAGATTTGATCATTTTCACACCTTCTATTTTTGTATCCACTTTAATACTATCATGATTTGTATTCATTGTCTGTGCAGAGACATTTCAATGAGGAGATCTTCTTAAGAAAAGGAATAATCACTCGCTTGCCAATTTATAATGGCTGAAGTCTCTTGTCAACCAACACATCTCGTTTCTGATGTACTGGAATTTTTTTTAATCAAAATTCTTATACCTGCAGATTATTCTTCAAAACATTATATTTGAAATACATATTAGATTATAGGAGATATGAAGAAAGTACTATTAAAAAATACCTTTCGTCAAGATTTCTTTCTAATCATTTCCACCTGAAAAGTCTTCCGGAAGAATGCATATTTATTCCAAATGCATTTGTTTCCCACAACGTATTCAGTTAAATGGGAGAACACTGATAGATTTTGAAATCAGTTCTAAAATGAAACCATATCCAATGTTGGAATATCACCAGTTCAAAATTAGATGGCATTTTTCACAGATTGTTTGAAAGAGTTAAGCTTTCTTTTTTATCTGTGCTTATTTTTAATTTCATTAATTTTCCTCTGCCTGTGTAGTAAAGTATTCAAAACAATTGCAACATCTTTTTCCATGAACTAAAGTAGATCACCATTCAATTTTCCTAAAGTGAAAATTAACAAGAATAAACAAATAGAAATAATTTCACCCTCGGTTCTCTAGGTAGATTAGAAGACTGACATTTCAGAAGAGAGATCTCAATACTTGTTTTTCAGATTAAACAAAACCATACCGCCGCGCAGCGGCAGCGCACATACGCGTACACTTGCACATACTGCGCTTTACTCGCCTTTACTTGCGCTCCAGCGCATGCTGCCTTCTACAACACGGCTCGCGAAACGCATTACGTATCCAGCCGCACTGGCTTCGTAGACACCGATAAACAATTTGCTGAGTATCGCTGAAACTTCCGAGCAGCCACAAAATACCGCACCGGCTACTTGTTCCAGATACCGCCATTGTACCTTTTTTACACAGTAAGTACACTTTCGCTTGCTAAAACTTTTGGCTGAAATTGTGCCTTGCAAAGGGCTGGCTGGCAGCATACCTTCTCTCTGGCCTTCCATTTTCCAGCATCACTGCTAAGCTTCTGTTGTCCCAGTAGAACTGACCGAAAGTTTCGATCTTCATTTTAATTTTTGTAGTGTGGTGGACCGATAATTTTAAATTTCGACGAGTTTTTAAGTAAAGCTTTGTAATAGAAACTTGTTTTCAAGAAAACTAAAATTCAGATTGAATACATTGTTGTAAGTGTATTCCTATATATTTTCTTGGCCTTTTTTATTTTAATTTGAGTCTACAAGAAATATTGAATCAATAGTTTTAGACAAATGTCTCTAAGCCTGTTCTGAAACATCTAGATTTATAGAAGTGGTTACATGTGTCAGTTCAATGCTCTTAACTGGGTATCTTAAAATTAGTTAAAGCATTTCTACTTAAGTTTGTTGTTGCAGAAATCACCGTGAGTTAAGTCTTTCTTTTATTAGTACTTATTAATTTCATTATTTTCCTCTGCCTGTGTAGTGAAAGTTTCAATCAAATGTAATATCTTTTTCCATGAACAACTAAAAATCACCATTTCATATTCCTAAAGTGAAAATTAACAGAATAAAACCAAATAGAAATATTTTACCCTCGGTTCTCTAGGTAGTGAAGACCAAAGCATTCATTTCGAGAGATCTCAATACTGGTTTTTCAGATTAAACAAAATATTGTATCGGGTATATACTCTTACATTTTTACTACCAATAACGCGACATCCATTTCTTGAGGAGAGGTTCATTGCACAGGCGCATATCCAGTTTCATCATATTTCAATGAGAGAATATTGCTTCGGTTTCATAATTAATGGTCTGTTTAAATGCATTAGATCCCAATGCCATTGGCTAGAAGATTTGATCATTTTCACACCTTCTATTTTGTGATCTTTAATAATATCATGATTTGTGATTCATTGTCTGTGCAGAACATTCAATGAGGAATCTTCTTAGAAAGGAATAATCACTCGCTTGCCAATTTATGACAAAAACAGTCTCTTGTCAGCAATACATCTCGTTTTCTGATGTACTGAATTTTTTTAATCAAAATTCTTATACCTGCAGATTATTCTTTCAAAACATTATATTTGAAATACATATTAGATTATAGGAGATATGAAGAAAGTACTATTAAAAATTACCTTTCGTCAAGATTTCTTTCTAATCATTTCCACCTTGAAGTCTTCTGAAGAATGCATATTTATTCCAAATGCATTTGTTTCCCACAACATCCTTCGGATTAAATGGGAGAACACTGATAGATTTTGAAATCAGTTCTAAAAATGAAACCATATCCAATGTTGGAATATCACCAGTTCAAAATTAGATGGCATTTTTCACAGATTGTTTGAAAGAGTTAAGCTTTCTTTTTTATCTGTACTTATTTTTAATTTCATTAATTTTCCTCTGCCTTTTTGTAGTAAAAAGTATTCCAAAACAATTGATTATCTTTTTCCATGAACTAAAATAGATTTCAATTTCCTAAAGTGAAATTAACAAGAATAAAGCAAATAGAAATAATTTCACCCTCGGTTTCTCTAGGTAAAATTAGAAGACAGAAGTCATTTCAAGAAGAGATCCAGCATACTTGTTTTCAGATTAAACAAAATTGTATGGGTATATACTTTTACATTTTTTTTTTTACTACCGATATGGCGACTTCCATTTCTTGAGGAGATTTCATTACTAGGCGCACATTCAGTTTCCTCATATTTCAATGAGAGAATATTGCTTCTTTTTCATATAATGATCTAGTGAAATGGAAATTAGATCTCAATGTCATTGCTGAAGATTTGATCATTTTCACACCTTCTATTTTTTGTATCCACTTAAAACTATCAGGTGATTTTGTGTTCATTGTCTGCGCGCAGAGACATTTCTTCAATGAGGAGATCTTGAAAGGAATAACCTCAGCTTGCCAATTTATGACAAACAGTTCTTGTCATGCAAAACATTCTGTTTTTGATGTACTCTCGAATTTTTTAATCAAAAATTCTTAACCACAGATTATTCTCAAATTATTACATTGAAATACATATGAATTATGAGGGAGATATGGAAGAAGTACTGGCATGTAATCGCTTCGTCCAGATTTTCTTTCTAATCATTTGAACCGCAAACTCCGTGTCACGAAACCCGACCCTCAGTCCACGTTGACACAGCGGCCAATCCTTTCTCTAACTCTTCCGCATCACTGCACGCGCAGTGACTTAGGCTCCTTACATATTTATCGCATCAGCTGGAAGCTACACAGCGCATCTTTTGTGTTTCCATATTTCTAACCCGCGACTCAACGAGAACCGCGTGCACGTCAATCGCAAAGTATCGCTAAAACTTTTCAGGCTACTTTTAGGCAAGGCTTCCTTCTGTTTGTATAAAAGCTTGCAAAATAAAAGACATTTTATTTTACTGGTAGCACCGCTAGGCTAAGCAAGTTTAAAGCTTTGCTTTTGGCTACCTTAAAACTGGTAGTACGTACCTTGGTAGCTACCAGCTGCCTTTTATTTGGAATTTGAGTCTACAAGAAATATTGAATCAATAGTTTTAGACAAATGTCTCGTAAGGCCTGTTCTCAGAAACATCTGAATTTATGAAGTGGTTACATGTGCAG
The DNA here is from genome assembly GCA_019974015.1 of Nephila pilipes. NCBI lineage: Eukaryota > Metazoa > Arthropoda > Arachnida > Araneae > Nephilidae > Nephila > Nephila pilipes. Next base: position 962 of record BMAW01128626.1, on the reverse strand, counting down.
TTCAATGCTCTTAACTGGGCAATACTCTAAGATTAGTTAAAGCATTTCTAACTTAAGTTTGTTGTTTATAATCACTGATGAGTTAAGCTTTCTTTTTTATCTGTACTTGTGTGAAATTTCATTAATTTTCCTCTGCCTGTGTAGTGAAAGTATTCAATACAAATGTAATATCTTTTTCAAGACAATAAAAATAGTCCTGCATTTCATATTCCTAAAGTGAAAATTAACAGAATAAAGCAAATAGAAATAATTTTACCCTCGGTTCTCTAGGTAAAATTAAGAAGACCAGAAAGCATTCAGTAGAGATCTCAATACTGGTTTTCGTTAAGTAAAACTATTGTATCGGGTATACTCTGCATTTTTTACTACCAATAACGCGTCCATTTTGCTTGAGAGGTTCTGTTGCACAGGCGCACATCCAGTTTCATCATATTTCAATGAGAGAATATTGCTTCGGTTTCATAATTAATGGTCTGTTTAAATGCATTAGATCCCCATGCCATTGGCTAGAAGATTTGATGATTTTCACACCTTCTATTTTTGTATCCACTTTAATACTATCATGATTTGTATTCATTGTCTGTTCAGAGACATTTCAATGAGGAGATCTTCTTAAGAAAAGGAATAATCACTCGCTTGCCAATTTATGACAAAAACAGTCTCTTGTCAGCAACACATCTCGTTTTCTGATGTACTGAATTTTTTTAATCAAAATTCTTATACCTGCAGATTATTCTTTCAAAACATTATATTTGAAATACATATTAGATTATAGGAGATATGAAGAAAGTACTATTAAAAAATACCTTTCGTCAAGATTTCTTTCTAATCATTTCCACCTGAAAAGTCTTCCGGAAGAATGCATATTTATTCCAAATGCATTTGTTTCCCACAACATCCTTCGGATTAAATGGGAGAACACTGATAGATTTTGAAATCAGTTCTAAATGAAACCATATCTA
>BMAW01128623.1:0-19067 GCA_019974015.1 Nephila pilipes | reverse complement strand
TCCATTATTTTCTTTTTGAATATTTGAACTGACTTTATTTCTCATTTTTTCCCCCTATTTGTTGACGAGTGATATTCTTTTACACAATATTGTATTTAATATAATGAATAAATGTTTATGTTTTCAATATTGAATTATACTTGGTCATTCACAATTACTGATCTGAGTAATATGAAGTGTGGTATATACTTGTGCATCTTATTACCCTTTCGATCGTGTGAGATGTAAATTCACGACTTTGTTACCCATCAAAACGTGATATGAACTAAATCTAAAAATGCTTTTAGGAATTCCAAAGTAATGGAATGGCAAAACAAAGTTAATAAAAGTGTTAGCCTCCTCATCTGATATGGCTCAATTTTAGAGTCACGCAACCATGTACTTCCAGTGAATACACTTGAAAAACGTGTATTGAACTTTCTGTATTGGATATATATTGGAAGTATATGTATTACAACATGATGTTCGTGGTCTGAATGCTCCATGGACACAAGGAGCCAAGTTCCTGACTGAAGATACATGACATGACTGTACAATTTCGCAAGGCCGCGCGGATAACATGCATGTCTTCTCGCTGTCCTGGAAACATCGATATCATATTCTCATAGCAGTAATAGAACTGCGACAGCTTTCATCAACAGCAACTACAGGAGTAAAAATGCTTTAATAACTAGCCCGAAAGAGACGTCTTTTTGGGCCTATTTGATAAAGGTGTAGCAAAACGCGACCGGTCAACTTTTTTTCGGACTCAATGTCGGAGGGATCGAAACAACCGCCGGCAACCAAAGTCGTGTGTTTTCCCTCCTCGGGATCGAAAACATTTAACTCCGAAGTAGTGACCCAGGACTGGAAAAGTAGATGGTAGCACAGCCTAGAACTAATGCTCGGATATGCCCCGTCGTAAAACCCTTGCCTTTACTAGGACAACCACCCATAAGACAACAATTAGTGATATTCAAGCTATGGCACATGTGTCAAAGAGAACCGCCTCTCAGTTGGAGACAAGTCGATGATGCCAAATGGAAAATGTTCAAAACGAAAACTCATTACAACAGGGAGGGGATGTATATCAATTGCAATAATGACTGATAAACGACCTTCACCATAAATATCATTCAGAATGCTTCTCTTCGTATCATCACGAGGGTACTAGAGGGTGGGGGGAGTATGTAGCGACTTTCTTCAACAGTAACGACAGAAGTTAAAATGCTTTTATAACTAGCCCGAAAGGGACGTCTCTTTCAGCCTGTTGGAAAGGGTACAGCAAAAAGTGACCGGTCAACTTTTCTTCGGACTCAATGTTGGAGGGTTCTAAACAGCAGCCGATAACCAAGATCAACAACTCTCCCCCCTCCACGGGGTCGCAAAACAACTAACATCGAATGATTTTGACAAATTCAAATAGCCTTATTGCAGAACGACAAACCGTAGTCCTAGTAGCTCACTATGCTATCATACACAAATTCCTGAAGAACTGGTTGGAATTTCTCTTTCGTACATTAGGCATAACAAGACATTTACTCAAACTACCCAAATTCAACTGCATATCCTTAATGAGAAATTTGTATTGCAATCTTCCCTTTTATACAAACTGGTGATGACGTTACTCCTATCCAATTTGTTTAAATGCGCTGAAAAGCTAATGATTTGCATATTCCAGCAAGTTGTACCTTTTATGCAATTTCGACGTTTGTCCATGGTGGCCAGCGATGTAATAACATACTTAAAGTGCTTCAGCATGCTTTGGAGAAATTACTTCCCAAAATCATTATCCAAAAGTTACTAAGCCATGATTCTATCATTGTGGTTATCATATTTTTCTTTGTTTCAACTTTTCTAAGTAATGTTTGATATTATATTATTCATTTTATAAAGAGGAATGTTACAATTTTTTTTTTACTGTACAAAGTGCCTTAATATGAAACGTCATTATGATGCTCATTCGGACACCAAAAATAAATAAAAAATTTGAAAAATAAGCGCATAGATTTTGAAATTTGAGCTCATGTTTGTGAAATCCTCTCATGTTTTAATACGTCATTTTATACGATTTCAATCTGTTCTGTCGATTTTACGTTTTTCCACAAACTCACATATCTTCTCCGAAATTTACACAATGAAAAGGATTCATTTTCTGGTCTTCTGCGTAAACTTTTCTCGCATGAACAGATTAGATAAAAGATATTCAATACAATAGATTAGAGACAAATGCAACGTGATAAAATTAATTGAATTCACGGTGGCGTTGTAAATATTGTAAAGCTGTAGTTAAAGCCAGGAATATTTATAGAACGTAATATGCCTGTATTTATGTTTAAATTTATGGTACCTGAAACTTACATCTCATTTATCCTAATTCAATTTTATACGAGTTATTATCATAAAGTCTTAATTATTACTTAAAACAACAAAGATACCTGATTTGTTTGATTTCAGGTAGTTATATATTGAAGTAACGAAATCAATGTGGAAAAAGTAAGGTTCTATAATGCTGAGTTCTACAATGATGTCCTTCTAAAGATCAAGAAACATTGGAAGATATATATTACACTGCATGGTGACTATGTAGATTATGTCTTTAGAATAATATATAAAAATTAATTTTTTATCTCTATTATTTTTAGTAATAATTAAAACATTGTGATACTGCGTATTACTTCAATCTACAGTTTCCTGAAACCAAACACATAAACATTAATAGCTGTAATTTACTACATTATGTACTTGAGGATCTATTAATAATCCGAATAAATTTTATTTAGATATCTCGGATATTTCTTAGTAATAATTAAGCTTTGCACAATCCCCCATTATATATTGTGCAACAGAGGTTAACTTTTATTATTCTCTTCAAGTTAAGATCAGCAATTAAATAGGATTGTTGAATAAAAGAATCAGCAAGTTAATAGTAAAGTGTTCGAGTCCTAAATTTAGAGTCATGTGTTCGAGTCTGGAATTTGCTAAGAGTCTTTATTGGAATCATGCCTCGAATGTAGTACTAATGCACGTTAAATTTGCTGGTATTCAAAGTCCTCGTGTATGGAGAGGTTTGGAGAATAGAGAGCCAGCTCAGGTATTATATCGTCACTTGACCACGATTGAAACTCACACGAGTTCCATCATCAATAGCTTTCATGTACTTTCTTGTTGTGACGTTCTTGTTGTTCCGCCTACCTTTAAAACGCGATTTTCGGTCAAAAAGTCGATTTTTTTTTATTTACGGTCTATTATTAAAGCTGGATCTCTTAGATTTCTAGAACAGTTTCAATTTTGTTTCTATCTTACATAGAACTTGAGTTATAAGCATTTTAATAATAGTCTGTGTTCAAATTTTAGAACTGGAAGTAGCATTCTGCTACCGGAAATGGAACTTTTATATTTGTTTTTTATTGATATTTTACGTAATTTCGCCATCAAAATATCTTCCAACATGCAAGATGAATTTCCTAAGACCCAAAATGCAAATGAATCTTTTAATGATGTAATATCATAAAGAGTACCAAAGTTTTGTTTGTTTGAAAACTATGAAATTGGGTGTATATGATGCAATTATACAATTTAACGAAGGACATCAAGACTGCTTAAAAATCTTAAATAAAGCTGAAGATTGAAAATCCGGGTTACATCAGTGTAAAGGGATACAAAAAGTTAGATTACAATCGAATCAAGGAATGGAAGCGTTATACAACACCTGTTAAATGTAAGCATAGGAAAGTTTTAAAGGCCATCAGGAAGAAAAAGATAACTTATTTAAGTAATACAAATAGTGAACTTTACAAATCAGGAGTCTTTTAATGTGAAATGTTTTTTTTTTTTTAATTAGGTAAGTTTCTGGGTTGAAATGTATTTTCAGCTTCTTCTCAAAATCAAGATTTTCATATTTTACTTAAGCGCAAAACATCGTATTAAAAAACGTTATGCATGTAATGTTATGAAACTTTCATGGAATACTCTATAAAAGTGAATTCAGGACTTAAATCTCTCCTATTGTTCTAATGCGATTACTTTGCATTCTATTGATGATAAAAGTAATAACTTGTTACAAATCTGTACGTTTTTTCTCTATGTTTAAGTATGACTTCCTATAAATATTTAATTTTCAGGGTTATAATTGTGAGAGAGGCACAAATCCTAAACTAGATTTAATTCATAGTAATAAAATTTACAGAATTGAAATATCTCTATTTAAATTTCAGTTTTGGTGTTTTGCACAAGTGCAATTTTACTGCTATTTTTATGTATTTTTTTAGCTGAAATATTAATTATTAATTTATGCAAATTTTGCTTTACATTTTAATTTTTTAGCCATATCTTATAGTTTAATGCATATAAAAAGTTATTTTTTAAATTATTTAAAAAAATCCATTAAAAAAGTTACATGCAAAGTTTTTCAAGGAACAGATTTAGCCACCCAAAGTGCGCTTTTTTGTAATTATTATTAATTACTCAATTAAATTTAAGTATTAAAAAATGAACGATGAAATATCGAGACATGGTCAATAGTAAACTTTTCCGATTTTAAAATTAAAGGAAATGATAAATTATTAAATTGAATATATTTAAGCTAAACGTAATTAAAATTAAAGCAAACGATAAATTATTAAATTGAATATTACATTGGTTTCCTTTTATTAAAATTAAAGTAAATGATAAATTATTAAATAGAATATATTTAAGCTAAATGTAATTAAAATTGAAGCAAACGATAAATTATCAAATTCAATATTATATCAGCTTCATTCAATTAAAATTAAAATAAACGATAAATTATTAAATTGAATATATTTAAGCTAAATGTAATTAAAATTGAAGCAAACGATAGAAAAATTTAAAAGTGATCTTATACGCCAAAAGTGATCCAACTAAAATCATAGACCCTTGGGTGGCTAATAATTCACACTCACCAACATAGTTATGATAATTTGTCAAATGAACTCAGTGGGATTCTATATACATTCTTTAAATGAAATAATGCCTTTAATTAGTAATTTACATAATGAACTCAAAATAGCCGCGACGGAAATAATTTAAGAGCTGCATATTGTAAAGATATGTTTTATGAAAACTTTTTTTTTTAAGAAACAGGCTTAAAATTAACACATATAATGACTGGTAAGTTGCAGAAGTTTTTAACAAGTGATGATGTTGTTAACTACAGATATTTAGTTAAAGAAATATCTTCGAATGTCCTTGACCTTGAGCGAAGCAGACACTTATTTAAAAAAAAGTTACTGGAATGTTTTAGCAATATTTACTTGTTCAACCAGTTTACAGTAAAAAAAATTTCAACGAGAACAAAAACAGTTCTCATTTAAAGATGTTGCTATAAATTTTAAAATAGAATTACGTTTCCTGAACAATAAATTGAAATTCTTGTGAAAAATGATGTAAATTCCTTCAGCGAAATAGATGAGTGTCAAGCAATATATAATTTAAATGTTTTAACATTATGCCGATTTTAATAGTTTCTGAAATAGCCAATTAATTCGGGTAATCAATTAATCTCTAATTTCTAACATCTATTTTATTCTATATCTCGAAAAAAAAATTAAAAGGACAAAATAATTTAAAATAATTATAAAATTGTTTGTTTGGAACCATGTTGAACAGATTGTGATACAAACTGCAATAAAACATCCTAAATTGGCCCCCGTAGCTGAGTGGTTAGTTCTTTGTCGGCGATGCTTTGGTCGAACCTTGTTTTCACGAAAGACCCATCATAAAGTGGGACTTCAGCAAATTAAATCTGTTGGACTCAAAAATACTCACACTGGCACTTTTGGAAAGTGGAGAGTCAGCTCAGATGTCAACCTCGTCACTAGACCGAAGCTCAAAATTACGAGGCTCATTTGGTTGTATTTAGCGGACCTTTATTGGACAGAAATAGGCTGTCGGGAAAACGATCAAGAAACAAACATCCTAAAATCCTTTTCTATTTTTCCTAGTCTATATTAATTTCTCTGCTTTAAGTTGCAGATACGCATCGTAGGTTCGTACGACAAAAAATTGTTATAAACCAACGCTTTCCTCCCTCACTACTCTTTTCAAGAATAAGATACATTTTCAGAGGTTTCATCAAATACCAAGAAAGGCTTACGCCTTGAAACTCCAACATTGACGACTTAGGCGACAAAAATAAAGCTTCTCAAAAATTCTGGAGTCTTCTCAACATCTCGATTAGGAAAGGAGTTTGGGGATTTTTCTGTTTTTCCCACACCTGGCCAGAAAGCTATAAACATGGAGAGATGCTAAGCCGGAGCGAATTGGTTGAGAATTGACCGAATGATGTGAACGGAATTTGTCTACCTCATCTGCCGGAAGTTGTTGGAGTCCATGCGCAGTATTACTTTGGATATTTGTCCGTCATGCGAAGCTGATGATCTTAACGGTTTGAAAGGGCTGTAACTGTCATTACAAGTGTTCTTTAATGTTTGCGTTGTTAGTCTACACAAGTGCTGTTTTTGTTCCTGGTGTGTTTAAAATTTGTGCAAGTTTGTGTTTTCTTATTGTGCTTTTAATTTGCCAAGTTTTGCTACTTTAATGTATGTAATCTAATACCCATGGAAATATCATTATTACAAGATATAAAAACAAATCGAATAAAAAATAATTCTTAAATAAATATTTATGTTTTAAGAATTATGATTCAATCATGAGCACTAAAATCATAGGAATTAGTAAATAAACTATATTACGAGGGCTATTTTTTTCAAGGTCCAATCGGTCGCAAAATGAAAACCTAAGTGAAAATCTAAATTGTTTTATTTGGAATATTTTGATACACCTTAGACTACTTCTCACATAGTCGCTGTTCCGACTGAATCATTTGTCGTAGCCTGGTACCAACTTTTCAATTCCCTTGTCATAGAAGGCAGCTGCCTTAGCTTTGAGCCAATTCTCGACACTGATGAGCAGCTCGTTGTCTGAGCCAAACTTCTACCTTCTTAGCCAGCGTTTCATGCGAGTAAAGGGATTGAAATCGGAGGGAGCCGAGCCCGGGATTTATGGTGGGTGATCAAACACGTCCCATTGAAAACGCCTTGCTACAGCAGCAGCGTGAGGTAGCGCATTTTCACAAATGAAAGTGTTTCCGTACACATTACTCATTCGTCTATGAGTTTTGGCTGCATTGCACTCTTCAGTATGCAGAAATAGAATGATAGTCCGCACTTCACACTTGGCGGGAGACTGTTGTTCGTACTGAAGGTTGGATAGAGTATCTAGCCCCTATTATATCCCTTATCTAGCCTTTAATATCCCTTCAGAATATTAGCTCAACATGATATTTCCGTATGTGCCCAGTGCAATGAATGACAGTTATAAAATTTTAATTTAAATGAAAATTAAAGTAAATTAAGCAACCAAACATGAAATTAATTCTAGATGGAAGTTTAAATATCCCTGGATGTAAAAAGGTTGCATGAAAAATTAAAGAGAAATGCTTATAGTCAAAATTTTGTTTGTCTGAGGGGTAGGAGAGAACAGTGACGTCCAATCAGAAAGTAGCAGCACAAAACGCATCTGCGAAGTTGGGCCGGCGGGGCCGAAGACTCTTTCCGAGCTCGGTTAGGAGCCAGAAAGAGAGTTCTAATCGGTTGGGAACTAAGGAAATGTCTTTAAAAAAGTTTGTGAGATTTTCCTCAGGCAGAGGGAGAACGGTATTAGACCGCTCTTGCTCTGCAGTTGGAGGTACGGTAAAAAACAGATCCCAGCAGGCACCGACGAGATTCGAACTCGTGATCTCCTGTTTACTAGACAGGCGCTTTAACCAACTAAGCCACGGCGCCTCGACCAAATTAGGGGATGTTTACATGTTCAGTGTGGGTTCAGAATTGATAACTGCGACCTGACGTGATCAGACGGGAATACTAGAGACACTGCACAATACATCTGCGCACATCATCATCGAATTCTCAAATAAGTATTCATTTCACGACTGATCGGATCTTGGAAAAAATAGCTCTTGCAAATCATTTTATGTACATTTGAAACTATTCAGACAATGAAGATTTGAAGAAGAATATAAAGTAGTTTAATTCATTGTTTCTAGCTTGGGACTGAAAAGCGTGATTAAATAATGCTTCACTGGATTCCAACCATTTCACTCAGCAGTTACTTTAGAATTAAAATTGGAAAAAAAAAAAAAAATCGGAAGAACAAAAAAATAAACATGTCCTAAATATTGCTTAAAGAATTCATTAAAAATAAGAAATAGGGTAAATATATCTATAAATTAACTTGTTTAAATTAAATATTCACATTAGTACAAATCTTATTCAAAGCAATAAAGGAACTAAAATTAAATATCGTACAAAAACTCACATCATCTTTCAGAATAATTGTTACAAATAGCTAACTCTAAATTTTCCGCGTGATGTGACAAAAATTATGGAAACTTCTAAAATGATTACACAAAAAACAAATATTGCATAATTTCTTATAGTTTTGAAAAAAAAAAAATGTTTATTTTAATTTAAAAATTATAAATTTCTTAAGTGATTTCTAAGCAAAACAACTGATTTTCAAAACACACATCCATGTAAATTTTCTACATTTAATTGCGATATTATGTATCCTCTTTTAATATTTTTATTTTCTGTCTTTTATTAATATGTATTTTTCGTTAGTCTTCTGTTTTCAATGTACACAGTTTTATATTGTTAAATTAATATTAGAATAAAATTGTACAATGGGTTTAAGTAACTAATTTCATAATTTTGATTGCGCTGAGACGACGGGTAAATGCTTTAGAGAATACATCACTCCAAATACACGACTTACAAGGATACTTAAGGCATAATGGAATTTTACGTGTAGCAATGTTTATTATTTTTAGAGATGAACTGTGTTGAATTCAAATGCTATAAATTCCTTACAAATGTTTGATTATACTTATTGTGCATTAAGAATCTCATTTTCCTATTCCCTTTTACTAAAGAATGGATTGCATTTATTTTAAAAATCGAAAATACTAAAAGCCTCATGAATGTTAACCCTAAAATTTTAACATTTACTCCCAAAACTGCTCGAAAATTGACTAAAAAAATGTCACTGACGAAATAGTTTTCTTTCTTCTTTTTTTTTTTTTCAAATTTATTTATAATCGGTTTGATTTTTATATCAATGTTTTCACGAAAAAAATCAGAATTTTCAATGGAAGAAAAAATTCAGGAAAAATAAAAAATAATCTAATCTAAAAAATACCCTTCTCTAAAAGATGAGAGAGCCAGAGGAAATATAAAAGAAAACAAAATACGCAGTACAAAATGTCATATATAGTGTATGTAGTGGGATTTTCCAGATAATATTATCTTTAAGGAATATTATTTACAAATAATTTTTACGTTCCTGTTAGAATCGTAATATAATGTCACAAATCCAATGTATGAATTCACCTAACTGCAGTATTCCTTGAAATAAATTTTTCTTTCTTCTAAATATTGAATGCGCACATGAATAAATTCATGCAAGCATATTAAACATTTATTATGTTTTTCCTCGAAACAATACTATCGTATAAATAGATATTATTTTGAGTTGATAAACGCTTTATTTTGTCCTTGATTAATACTTAAAAGTATCATGTGTTAGTTGAAGTGAATCCTGAAGTTTCATGTTGACTTATTATTCAATTAAACTGTTCCGGTAATCAAATAAATAAAGATGACAACAGTTTTTTTTTCTCTCTCTCTTCGAAAAAAATTTCCAGTTTCCCGCATCACGCTCCTGGGAGGCGTGATTATTAAAATCTCTAATCTTATAAATCACGCTCCAAGAGGGCGTGATGTACAAGATTTAACATTGTAACACTCACTTGGAATAGTGTATGAAACGTTCTCTGGAATAAATTAAATGTTTATCTAAATTCTCTAGAAATGTTTATCTCTGTTTAAGTAATTTAATAGAAACAATTTTTAATTGAAGCCTGATTGTATAAATTGACTGAGGTGTGTGTATTTAGATTAAAATTAAAATAATTTTACTCTCAATACTCTTCATGCAGATGTAAAATATATTTACATTTCCAGGATTTATTTTTTCAAAATTATCTATAAAAAAACAAAAAGTGTTTGGATTTGTGCTTTATAACTTTTGAGTTAGTCGTCTGCAACTTTTTCAAAAATATCATCTGAGAATAAAATCGTACACATGAAAATCGACTCCAGTTATCACGCACAGTTATTTCTCACGTACTATTAAAAAAGTTACATAAAGTAATTACAAAATTGAATAATCTTAAAAATAAAAATATCACATGATAAATTCTTTATTATAGATAGTATCTTATTTTTGGGAACTACTAAATGCCAAACATCTATACTCAATGAAATACAGGTATTTGTATTTAATAGTGATTAAATGGGGGGGGGATATATTAAAATGAAATAAATATTCAATTAAAGAAATCTTACTCTCAGATCTTAGATAATCGAATAATTTGAACGTTCAAAATGTTTAAGGTATCCGTACACCTTTAAAACGTCATTTTTCTCAAAATTTTTGATTTTCTAATTTTAATGTCAGTTTAAAATTTAAACTTTTTTCTTTCTAACAGGGTTTGAATTTTGCTTATACCTTATTTAGAACTTATGTTACAGGGATTTGAATTTTACTCGGTAGCTAATTTTTAATTGCATTTGAAAGTTTGTTTTTGATTTTCTCAAAATGAGTTTTCTCGACATATTTACATATGGTAACGTAGATATCAGAAACAGTTATGAACCAAATTAATTTAAATTTTGCAAGTATCTTCCTTATATAGTTTTTAAGAACCCTTACTACTTTCGTGGTTGTAAAATTGGTACGTTTTTAGTAGCAAAGGTGTAAATCATATATTTTTATAATTTTTTTTATTTTTTATTTTTCATTGTTATTTGACTCGAAACACAATAAAAATTGTAGTAATATGTTTTGCATCATGAAAGTAGTACCAACCCCAAAATTTGTTATGATGAATAAGATAAAATTTACAGAATAATGATATTTTTGTTTACTTTTGAGTTATGAACGTTATTCTGAGAGTCAATTTATGTACTATTTTCACCATGTTTTCCACTCCTAATTTTTTTTTTAATTAAAAGCAGATTATTGAATGTGTTTTTTATAGTTTTAGGTTATATTTTAGCATTAAAAAATATTTTGATAGCAAATATCAATGCATTTTAAAAAAATTTCTCCGAAGGTGTATGGATACCTTAAGCGAATAAAATGTTGATGTTCGTTTTCTTTTAATTATTCATTGATTCTACATATTCTATTTTCCCATTCTACATTTCTACTTACCGTTTCGTACAATCTTTAGTTTTTTAAAAAAAATATCTTCTTTTGATTCCCTTTTTCATTCTCGTTCCACCTACGGAAACTAATAGTGACATCTTGTCAAGATTCTTAAAAAATGAATGACACATTTAAATTTTTTTACATCTATCTTCTCCACCCATTTAATTATCTTCCTTTTTCCTGAACCATGCCCATTTGATGACATTTAGTGGGGTCAAGGCTAACACTAAACTAAACGCGACTCTCATGCGCTTCATAAATCTCTAAATGCTATGTCGTCATTTTCAAATTTTGCTTGGTAAAAGCTTAACCAGTTTTGAAAAGTAAATTTAGAAGCAAAAATGAACTTGCTTATTTCTTTCTTTGTTTTTAACATTTGAAAATGTTTTGCTATTATACTATCGACTTTTGAAATATTAGAAGACAGAACAGTGGATTATAACAATATTTTGAAACAATTTCTTATTTTGCATTTCGAATGCTTTCGAATGCTGATGAATGCTTCGACTGAATAATTTCTCACAAATAGGATAGGAAATTGAAATTCCACTGCTGTCAGAAATAATAAACATTCGGTGGCAAAAATTTGCATAAATCAAGCTAAAATATATTTATCGAACAAATTTTTTTAAAAATACTAATATTAGGAACAATAAAGAAAAAAGAAGCAGTGTTTAAACATCAAGAGCATTAGAAATTGTCAGCTGAAAAAGTCAGTGAAATTCAGTTTTGATGATTTGCTTTAGTTTTATTAACATCATTCCAAAACAATATATAGAGCTATTGACATAAAACCTCGTAATTGTACATCATAGTCTAGTGATGAGGATGCCGTTTATTATAATCCGCTACTACACTCTTCAAACTTCCATGTAACTAATGTGGCCAATTCCTTACATTGAAAAGGTGGATGAAAAAATTTAAGAAAAAAGTAGAGCGTAAATAAATCAAACATTTTATTGATTCAAACAAAAATACAATAATTACGCATACATCTATTTTAATTATTTAATCAAGCATGTATTTTTCCATTGAATGATGAACTTATTTGATCAATATATCATTTTCTAACAATATATTGGAAATTTTGGAGCAAGGAATACCCTTCATATTGAATTTTACGGTAAGTGCTGCAGCTAGAGTATCAACATTAAATCTTGATTTCTCACTTGTCTAAAAAATCATTACCAATGGAAAAAACTCTTTGAACTGCTGCATTAGTTCTAGGGTAGAACACCGTAAGTTCAACAAGAATAACTAAATTTTCATATGGAATGTGTTAATTTTTGAAATGGTTAACTATCCCGTCCCCCATCTGTTATCAATTTCAACATGTTGATTTTCCCATTGTTCTAATTTATCAGAATTTAATCATGCATTCAGTCTTCTAATTTCTTCAAATAGACAATTGTCATCTATTTTAATATCAGGCATTTCTTTCGATAAAAACTCAACACAATTTTCAAAATCTGCCCAATTTACTTGCGATGAAGTCAAAAAACATCATTGAAAACTGTTATTTCCTGTGATATTTGTTTCGAACCATTCTTCGACATATTGGAAACATGTTTAGAAAAAATCCTGCACTTCTTTGTAACAGTTTTCCGTTATGTTCCGATTTGAATCCTGTAAATATGACAATTTTCCTTTTATTATTAAAGGAATAAATTTTTCTTAAAATCGTGATTAATATTGAAGGATAAAAAGTTCAAAATAAGACCAACATTTGTAACTGAAATATGTTCACCTTTAATCCTTTGAATCGTTTTGTTGAAAATAGATGCCTGATTATGTACAAAATACATAAATATCTCCAATAATTCACAATTGAAAAAATATTCAAGAATTTTTGGACATTTGTCGAAACTTTAAAAAAAAAAAAATGAATAGAGAGGCTCAAATAATTGTAAAATATGCTCTGTAGCAGGTGTTAGAGCGAGCCATCTAACTTTTGAATATCCTAAAAGTCTTTTGTATTGTATTCAACATTTTCGTAACTGTTTGGCACGGCATCTTTGAATACAGAGATTAACAGATCAGTTTTAAAACATCGAAAAGGAGGACAGGAAGGAGGATAATTTTAGAGGAAGCACAGAACCTACAAAAGGAGGACTATCCTCTCTAAAGGAGGATGATTGGTCACTTAAATATAAAGCGAATTAAAGGCGAATTCAGTAAAAAAGCGTATCGATGAAATGAGCGAAGATATGAAAAATATTGTGGTTTCCGAACTGAGAAATTACAAGTTTTCTATTGAACTTCATATCCAACTTGATGAAGCCACTTTTGGAAGTTCTCCTTTTCTTATGGCTCATGCAAGATATTTTAGTAAAATAAAATATCAAATTATTGACGAATTTTTATTTGCTAAATATCTTGAAACTGACAAAATGGTAACTACTATATATCAATGATTCATATAATACTTTAACAAGTTAGAAATTTTAATAAATAATATAACCGCAGTAGCTACAAACGGGGCGCATGCTATGGTAAGCCGCTGCCGAGGTTTTGCGACTTTACTTAAGGAAAACGCACCTGTGGTACACGTACCATTTGTTGTGGCGTCATCTAGTAGCAAAATATCCCATCAACGATCCTCATAATACATTACAGTTGTGTATTAATCAATTAATCATATTAGAGTACAACCTTTTAAATCACCATTGTTTGCTAAACTTTGCGAGGAAAATGATGATTTATCAAACCAATTATTATTACACTCAGAAATATGATGGTTGTCATGTGCATGTTTACAAAAACTTGTTCATTTGTGTGAAGCAGTTACAGAATTTCTTATAAAAATTAATCTAGCCTTAAGTGAAGGATTACAAAATAAATAAATGAATAAAAATAACACTTTTCATTTGGTAGATGTATTTGCGAAGTTCAAGTATATTCAAACGCGTCTCCAAGGAGAAAACATAACATTAATTGAAGCACGTATAATTATTTTAAGCTTTTTCAAGTTAAATTAAACTTGTTTAAGACTTCATAGTTACGTTAAGATTTTCAACACTTTTCAAATCAACGATAATTGGATATAACCGACGAGGAATTGGAAATACATACAAATCATCTCCACGAATTAAGCAATGATTTTAAAATACGCTTTGGAGATAATGGAAATATGCATATCCCAGAACAGATTATCGAGCCACTTTCTGCTCACGTTGAAAATATCGACAGTCATTTTTAAGATGAAGTTATTGAAAAGTTAGTTAACCTTGATGCAAAGATGCTTTTTAATAATTTAACAGTGAGTAAATCTTGGACGAATATAAATATTACGCAAAAATCTCCAAAACTTTGTAATGTGGTATATCCCTTTTTAATTGCATTCTCAAGCTCATATATGATTGAATATGAATTCATTCACATTAATTCTATTTTAACAAAGCAGAGAAATAAACTGTATGTGGAGCTCTATTAATTTAAGACTAAAACTAATAAATTTCGAACCAAACATTGCTAATTTAGCCAAGCGACATCAAGCACACCCTTCTCATTGATTTATGTAAAAATTTTATTTTGTCAAAACAAAATAAATAATTTATAAACAGGTATTTTTTTTCTTCTTTTTATCATTTTTTTCATAGAGGGTAGATAAAAGAATTATAAAATTTTTGGGGGTCGATGATCAAAAAAATTTTGTGGCCCTAAACTGTTAATAATTTATCCAATAGATGGCAGCACGAAATTTTTTTAAAAGCGTTGCCTAAGCTGTTGCTAGAAAGTGTGTATATGTGTGTTCCTTAATCATTCTTTAATTACAAATTAATATTTCGAAACACTTAATTGATGGTTAATTTGGAAACAGAATTTTTCTTCTCCTCCTAGATCAAAAATTTTCAAAAAAGGAATGTTTCCAAATTTCCATTTCTTGACAAAAAATAATCAATTATCACTACATTTCTAATATTCTAAGATTGAAGTACATTATATAATTAAAATATAAGAATTGCATTGGTAATACATTTTTTTTTGCACAAATGAGAAAACTAAAGGATGGTATAACTGATAATTAATAATATAAAGTTGAGTACAAGAATGCATATTAGATTACTGGTTGATTTTTCTTTCTTTAAGAGCTATTACTATTTTGTTTTTCAATTTAAAATGTTTTCAAATTTTATCTTCCTCTTCCCTTAAAATTTCATATCCATACTTTTTACATTATTTGTTCAAGAACGACAAATTTTTAATACAAGTATTATCGTAATTGATAATTTTTAAAAAAATATTTCTTGTGTGGTTTGCTTTGTGAATTTTATAATAATCAAATTTCCCTTCTTTTTTCTATAGATATACTCGTGCATACAGAAATACATTGAATTAATTATAAATTTATTGCAAATTAATCTGAAGGAATTATTCTCAGGATATGAATAATAGATGGCCTTTGATTCTTTATTTTGTGATGCATCAAAATTGTAAAGAAAACACACACACACATTTAAACATTACTTTATTCCCCATAACTACATGTGTGTTAATGGAGTTCATGATACAGATTTTGAAAAACATTTTATAATTTTGAAATGAAAAGGTGAGAAATTAGCAATTATTTTCAGTAGTATGTGAAATATTTATAGTCATAGTACTTTAAAGAAAATCCAATAAGGGGTAGTTCCAGTTTAACTTTCAATTCAATTTAATGCAAAACGAGACACAAGTAAGTAAACTTGTTACTGATTACCTTTATATTTTCCATGTATTGCGCACTATAAAATATTTGTTAATGCATTTATTTAAGTGTATAAAACATTAAAATTGTTCATTCAGTTTCTATTTTTACCTTTACGAATTAAATATTTTAAAATGCCATCTAACATACTAATAATCATAAAACAATTTTTCAATCAAATTAGAAAAATATAGCTTCAGAATTAATACTTTTATATATATAAACTTCTTAAAGTTATAATACATTTCAGTAATTCTTAAAATAACATTCTTTTTCAATAATCTTTAAATTTCAGATTAATTGTAAAATTGAATATCTTTATGAAATTAATTTATTTTACCTGAATTTGAAAAAGTAACAGACTATGGAATTTTTTTTGAAAAAAGCTATCCGTTTCTTTTTCATTGAAAGATAGTTTGTTTTATTTATTCATTTGTAAATTATTTCATTTTGTACAATAAATAAAATATTGCATCGGATTTTATTTAAAAAATCATAAAATAAATTAATAACATTTGGTTTAGTCAGATATTTCCTTTTATATCTGTTTGAGTTTTAAAACCCCATGTAATATGATTAAACAGAAATTATAGTTCTTGACTTTATTTAGAAACATTATTTATTATTCTCATAATTATAATAATTGTATTGATTAAATTTTATTAAAAAGTTAATGAACTCCCATCATTTATGCTAATTTCTGAAAAGAGCGTAAATACAAAAATGTTATATGAATTTTAAAATATTAAGTATTTTTGTGTTTTTGTGTAAATAGATAGTAAATTCCGATATTGATTCAAAATAATTTTTTTTTAAAAAAAATGTATTTTAAAATTCTTATACAAGTGTTATTTAATATAACTTTATTAGAAAATGGCAAATGATGTCTACTAATTACATGAGAATATTATACTTCGCCACTAATTATAGTATAATGTACATCACAATTAATGAAAGTTTGAAAATTATTCAATAATTGTTAAAGTTGAAGAAGGAAGAGAGAAAAATTTGCTTAAAATAATTCCTAATATTATCAATAGAGGGCAGTACGAGCTAGTCTTACAACGTGAAGCAGAAAAAATTCGTATAGTAGCTGGATATTTTTCATTATTTTTTAACTGTGAAAGGGAACACAAAACATTTAGCAAAAACTGCGAACGCTAAGAAACTAGGGCAAAAATTTTCCTCTCTCTTTCAAAAAATAAAATATTAAAAAATAAAAAAGATAAAGAAAAAATGAACATTTGGATCAAAACATTTTTGAAAGAATTTTTTAGTTGTGGGATTGTGAAATAACTAAAGAACTAATAATTATTCGCTTCATTAATAAACAAAAAAAAGTAGGATAGAGTCTTGGTACTTCGTAAAACTCTCGACAGCTCTAATTTCTTTAAAAAGGTTTATTAATTTGCTTTTAAAATCTTTCATTAGCATTGAAAAAATCCGCCTCTTGACAGTGTTCATTTCTAAGTTAAGTGTCATAATTACATTTCAAAATTGGATTACAACTTTTCACAAAGAAAGAGACTTTCGATTTATAAACTGGAATTCAAACTTTTTTAAGTAAGGATTCATCCTTTTCCCAATGAGTTTTTTGCAATATTTTTTACTCAATTTATCTTTCATTTTATTTCTAATACGCCATGGCAAAAGCCATTTTAAAATACTTTATGGCCTCTGTGCAGCCTTCCATCATTGGCCAGAAAATTTTCTTACATGCCTTCCATCGAAAAGTACGCCAAAATTTACCTGTTCTAGAAATTTGCTCTACAAATTTTGAAACATTAAAGTCCATATGACGTAGCATAGGTAATGGTATAACCATATAATTTACAAAAGTTTTGTGGCCGAGCTCTCCTTTCCATGAGTATACTAACGAGCTACAGCAATCTCAAAATACCAACTGTTTTCTCTAGCCCCAAGAAACACCAAAATACGAAAACAACAAATGCTGCCGTACATTTTGCATTTTTAAAATATTTAGCGAGTTCATTGTGTATTTCAGTACTTTATATCCCTTCTTTCAAAATACAAAGAGGGGGAGGAAATGTAATACTGCAGAAATATTTTTTAATTTTTGGCTCCATCAAATGCAGTTTTTACCATAAAATTCATAGGCGGAGAACAAGCGGTGAACCGCTAGACGTACATCGCGAGATAGAAAACATACATCACAATAGAAGATGATATATCGCAAGTTTTAGAGATACTTGTAGTAGACAACATATATCGCAAGTTTTCTTACACATAGTCATTTCTACCGTGGGCTCCCGGAGGCATGGCGACTACAGTAATCAGGGAAAGGCGCATATACATTCAATGTGATCTTGCAGATAGAGTCGGAAATGAACAGATGTATAGGCAGTGCTTCTCGAGAAGACACATGCCAGACCAAAAACTGTTCGAGCGATTGCATCGGTGCCTGTGGAAAATGAAGTCCTTTTTTTCACCGGTATGCATGATACAGGGCATGACAGGAGTGTGCAGGAACGTCTGGTTGAAGTGGACATTCTGCAAAGAGTGGAAGATCATCGAGACATTTGCACGCGAGAGGTTTTCCTTGCTGTAAATGTGTCCACTCGATTGTTTGGCGAGTACTACGGGGCGAAAGATTACACTCCTATCATGTACAGTAAGTGCAAGCCTTGATACCTGCAGATTATGCTCCAAATGTCAAGTTTACATAATTTCTTTTGCAACAGCTATCATCGCAGTCTAATTTTAAAACACATACGTTATTGAAGGATGAATGCAATTTCATTCGTGAGAGCATTTGAATCGTAACGCTGGACATCCATGTCCGTACCTCATGCGTATCAGAAGCGTTTGAGTGTAAATATTTGGACTGGAATTATGGATGACCATTAGATCGGCCCATACCTCCTGCCATTTCGACTTGACGGCAGAACATCACATTTTTTACAACAGATATTGCCAGAAGTACTTCAACCTATTGTAGCCATCATACAGAGCGTATGTGATAACAGCACCTCATTTCCGGCTTTGGATGTGCGGATCGTTTTAGACTCTAAATTCTGGAAGAAGGAGATTGTTCGGGGTAGAGCCCCCCCTTTTGGCTGGCATATACTGGATCTCTTTT
>BMAW01128616.1:24376-48921 GCA_019974015.1 Nephila pilipes | reverse complement strand
TTTTTTTTTTTTTTTTGTGGTATTCATTGAGAAAGTTCTTACGTTCGTTTTAGTTTTGCATTAACCCTCTAAGCGTTTCACACGCTTTTTTCCGTACTGTCCGAGATATTCCGAAAGCGTTTGCGCCGTAAAATCCCGTGTGGCTGTGAGCGCACCGAAAGCGTCAGAGCCGTGTTTTTTCGCCATCACAGGATGTATTCGAGATCGTTTGCGCCGGGTTTTTCTGCAATTCCTTCCCCCCCTTTTAAAAGTTTTACATCTTGTTAGATAATTGGGGAGGGTTGCGGACACACAATGAACTTTGACAGGAAATTTTATGGCTCACAAGGGAACCCCACTCTTGCCCTTAGGGCTAGAGAGAGTTCCATTGAGACATTCGTTCAAGAGGGGAAGGGGAAAATTTCCTTTCAAGTGTGTTTGTTGGTCAACTTGAGTTGAGATTTTATTGGGTTTATGAAAGAAATGCGTCCCTTGACCTAGCTTTCGAGATAAAATTTTTTATTTAAACCAATCCAAAAAACGCTTTAAAGTTCAATCACAAAATTAACTAGATTTTAATCCCATTTTTAATTAATATTCATTTGGAATTTTAACAAATTTAGATAGAGTAGGAAACCTACTGTTTTATATTGTTGGACAAATTAATCTTTGTATATTTTCTTTGATTGCTAAAAATTCACCTTTTTTATTTTTCCTCATATTAAAAAATATCAGATAGAGTTAAGTTTTTATGTTATTTCTATAAATCTCGAAAAACATCGCTAAATATATATCTATAAAATGTTTGTTTAAATACAGAGAATGTATGAAAATAATAAATACGTTCTATTGTTTCATTTGTGTTACTTTATTCACTACTTTCAGTTTTTAAAATAATATTTATTTCCTAATAACGTGTCATAAATTAAAAAAAAAAAAAAAAAACGAACGAGTCAAAATCAGAAACGCTTTAAGATTTTCAATTATTACAAATGAATAATTTTTAAGCTTCTGTATTTCTTTACTTTTAAAAATCTCTAATGCATGAATAAAAGTAATACCAAAAATTAAACTTTTTTTTAAATCTATTAGTTTTTTTTTTTCATAATTTCAAAGCCAGGTATTCAGGACAGCTTACGCATGATACTCAGTTTTGTAATGTTAAGTTTTGAAATACATCCGAATTTTAAATAACTGAACTACATCTTCCCTCAAAGAGAAAAAGAATGCGATTTCCCACTCGAACTCATATTTTTCAAACTTGATTTTTGAAAAATTAGTAATTAATAGCATCTGCACACATTTATATTTGTTCATACGTGTAAGTATCAACTGTACTTTTGCACAGATACTTTTGATTACTAATTATTTGAAGATTCAAATTTAAAAAATATTCATATGTGTAAAATCCCTTATAATTTATCTTCTGTTAAAGGATAATTGAAGTACATGTAATTAAAATCCGGACATTTTTCGTAATCTTAACATTATACAACTACGAATTTTACATAAGCTACCCTGAAAATCTGCTTTTCAAATTACATCAAAAAATATTTATGTATGGTACATACAAAGTTAAAAATTATTAATCACATAAATTTACAATTCTATGAAAATTTAAAATATAAAATTCAAAATTTAATAAATTTCATCGCCAGCATATTTTCATATATTCCGTAAGTTTTTTACAAATCAGTTAAAAACCGCACGTCATTAGCAAAAAATATGCTGAACAATTTGATGAATATAAAATAAAAATTTTACTTGGAAGCAAAGCTGAGATACTAAAACTTCGGTATACAAAAATTATGAGCATATCTACAATAGTTTCTGAAATAATTATTTTAAAATTCAGTTAGAAATTTGTTCGTTATATTATACGTAATATTAAATATACCGTCAACATAATAAAGTAATAGTTTGATGCATTCACAGATTATTAAAAATAGATATAAGTGACATTATTATCACAAATGTTAAAAAATTTATAATTTTAAATTCAATTATAATTTTAAATTAAATTGTACACTGTTATATATACACAATATTGTGTTTCACAAACAATTTTTTCTCAAATAACAAATTGTTCTGAAAGTAGGCATTAAGGTACTTTAAAGACTTAGTACTTTTGTTTTGTTTAAGCATTTAATATAAAATATTTATTTTTTTTTCTTATGTGTCTCTGATATTTTTAACATTTGTAACAATTAAAATTATTGCTTATATACGATTCTTTGCATTTTTTTGTAAATTGAATGAACACTTTGATTACAATTTTGTTTATTTGAGAACATATGAACACTGATTTATTTTATTCATGAAATACAAGTTTGAATAAATTGACTCTTTTTGCATTTGTTTTAAAATATGTATATTATATTGAAATTTAAACTACCCAAAATTATACCTGATTTGTTATAAACGAATTTTTGATCTAATAAACACATATAACTCTTTTTAGGTACAATTTGTAAAATGGACTAAAATTAATAGATGAATATTATTTTTACATATTGTGAATATTTTGCACTGAACTTAAACATATATTTTAGTCCCTTTAAGGTTGGAGAAGCAAATCGTAAGCAATTTTGCATTCATTTTTATATTGAATATAAAAAGCTGCTCGGCTATTCAGAAGTGAGGTGGTTTACTTTGAAACCAGCACACAAACAGAGCACAAATAGAGTGCATTTTGAAATTATATGATCCGCTTCGGTCAAGTTATTTAAATTTAAAAAATACCTTACATTTGGAAAAAATATCACCTTTCAATAGATCAAATCATACGCTCTCTTTTCTCTACAGCCAGACATTACTTTTCTGTAAAACTACCAAAGAAATTAAACATCATAACATTTCAGCTACAGTTTATTTTATTCCGATATAGAACGAGATATGATGATAAATTCGTACCATTAATACTAAAGAATAAACTAACAATTATATATGGTTATATTCCTGGGATTAAGAATACATTTCTAAAATTTAAAATTGCTTACAAAATTTGTTATGAATTCTTTGAGGAAATGTTTGTCAACTTCACTGAACTAAAGTGTTTTAAGTGTACTGTTTTGAAAGACAAATTAAAAAGGGAAAAGTTTCTCTCACTGCCAAATTTGTAATAACTGATATGTAAGATGTAGTAATCGATGACAATTTTCTGTTAAAAGATATAATACGAATATGTACTTAAAGTTTGAAAACACCAAAGAAACAGAAAGTTGAAAATTAAAATGTGGGATTGAAGATGGCTAGAAATATTTTGACATTTTAAAGAATATATACTCCATTAAAATTTAAAATTATTTATTGAATGTAAAATATATTACCTTTGCACAAAAGTGGATGTAGATGGGGTATTTCGCTTAGAGCAGAGGTATTCAACCTCTTGCACTTTGGGGAACCTTTTGAGCTTACCATTACCTTCAAGGAACCCCTTGATCAAACAGCAGAAAAAATAGGATATCAAAGCTCTTTATCCTAATCAAATTTACAAAATTATTATTGCATTTCTATTTTTTTATTAGAAACGTCTTAGTAAGATTAATGAATGTTAAGGTAGCGAAAGTTTTTTTTTCTTCCTAAAATATGGCATATGCATAATAAACAAAAGCAATATTTTTTTAAATATAACAAATAATGAAAAAAAAAAAAAGAATTTTAATGATTTGACCATGATTGTTTTTTATTGCAAAGTATTTTTACGTCTGTAAAAATTTCTGAAACCATCAACCTAATGTCTTCTTCAGCATCCGACTTATTTCTGTATTTTGTTTTTGTCGCAGTGTACAAAGAGAAAGATTTTTCGCATATATAGGTTGAAACATATGATATTAGATGTTTCACAACTCTTACGGCAATTTCATGATATTATTTTCTATTGTCAATCAAAAAATACATTATAACACTTAACTAACTTTTAATTTCAATTGAGTATACATCAATGTGATATATCAATCAAACTGATATACACTCAATTTTTTCTTTTGTTGGGAGTTCGGAGGTTTTCTTCTTTTATTGGGTTTAGTTTAGTGTTTTCTTATTAACGTCGCACTGGAAGCAACACGAGGGCTATTGGCAATGGACCTCGTAATTTTGAACTTCGGTCAAGTGCAGAGGACGACACTTGAGGTGGCACCCCCTCTCCTAACTTCCACACCACACCAACTTCTTTTTTTGGGAGTTCAGTGAATTAAAAGTCTTAAAAAGATTTTGGATCCAAGATAATTTTTTATTTTGAACAGGATTCAAAAAAGGTTTTTTGCAGATCTGATATATGTTTGACCAAACTAATTTTTACATTTTTATGAGGATCAGCGTTACCGTCCACTAAAATATTATGCAAATTACTAAAGCATTTAATATTATCTTTCAAAATAAATTCTGTTCAAAATTTCAATTTTAAAACAGTGGCGCCAATTTTACTTCATACCTCGAAAATAATGAATAAGTGTGCATTCTTCACCTGATCCAAAAAACGCCTAAATATGTGACCTAATGCGTCTCGATTACTGTATTTGAAACACGTGATTTTACGAAATTTAAGATTTTATTTTATCCTTAAAATATTTATTGATATTTATTTTTACAAGCAAACTGCTTCTGAGAATTCAATCTTCTATAAAAATTAAACTTTTATGACAATTCTGGCGCTTTGATTAAGCAAATAGTGCTTGATAGCAAAAACTAATCATTAATTTTTTTCAAAACATGCAAACAATTTTGTATTTTCTTGGTCTCGTATTCAATAATGAATATAGGGTGCTTTTTCTAGGTTAAAATCGTAATATTAAAATTAAAAAAAAAGTTTTTAAAAATTACAGAAAAAAAAAATTTTCTATTGTTTGAAGCAAACAAATATTTTTCAACTATGAACCCACCAATTTTTATCAAGCTATATTTTTTTATTCTTCATTTGTTGGAACGCTTTTATTGAAACTCAATAGATCGGGCGAACATCTTCCAAGTTCTGATCTGTGAATAATCTGAACCCCATTCCTGCTTGCTTGTAGCCTGCCGTACAAGATTTCCCCTAGGCAACGAAATCGCTTATCTAAGCGTCGGATCTAAGCAATTAAATGCCCAACCCAAGGGGTTGTGTGGACCACCCGCGTCATAAAAGGGGGTAGGAACAGGAGGCTCTTGCATTTTTGAAGAATTTGTGAATGGAAAGGGAAAACTTTTCGGGACCTTTAGCTGTGCCTAAGTAGATCGCTTTCGGTATAGCTTTACACAAAAAAGTAAAACGCTCGGAGGGTTAACTTAACAGTCCTTATCAGAATTGAATATTTGAAAAGTATTATTTTGATTAATTATAATCATCCATGAAACAAAAAAATATATTTGTAAGAATTTAATAAGATTCCTAGAATTGTGTTTTAATGATTGTATAATGTTAAATAATTTCTTTTTTTTCTATGTGAATCATTTTGAGACTTTGAAGTCTGCGAGAATTATGCATTCCCTATACATATGATAATTAATAATTATTTGAAACATTAATTTAATATTTTTGATTTCTTAGGAATATCTTAAAGAATTTGAGTGTTGGTAATAGATATTTTTTTCTTTGTAAGATAGAATTAATAATTTAAAAGTTATAAGTTCAATATTTCGAAACATGAATTTATTTTTCATGTTTTGAATGATTTGCAAATAATGAAGTAATTCTGGTTTTATGAAAGAAAAATAATATTTTAAATTGTAGGATATCTAAGATTTTTTTTGAAGTTTTAAATTAGAATTACTACTTAATTGGAATTAAAGATAATTTCTAATGAAAATGTATGAATAAGAGTGATGATTATGTAAAAGGATTTGTGTATAATTATTGATATTTGGTATTTTAAGTGCTTGAGGAATTTAACAATTGATATTTTTGTGTATGATTCTTATGATTTTAAAGTGCAAACTTTTTCTTAATGTTTTGAAGTGCTTTAATCAAAATTTTTTACGAAGATTTTGTGTTAGTTGTAAACTTGTACAATTGGGACAATTGTATATATCAGGAGTGGCCGAAATATTACCCCCGTGCTTAAAACCCGCCTCAGAGGGCGTTCTTTTTGTAAAGGGATGACTGTTTGATGCCACACGATCCCCTTAGACGAGACCTGACCGAATCTCTGAGCGGAGCTGTTGTAAGCGAGTGAGATGACTCTCGTAAATAAGAATTGTAAATAAATTATTGTTGTTGTTATACAACCTGATCTCTTTTGTTTAAGGACAATTGTGAACTGTAATCTAATGATTAGTAACTAAGTTAAAAAAATAAGTAAGAGTAAATGAAGTGTTGTGTGTGTAAAGAAGAAGAAAAAAATATTAATACTATAGAGACTTAGGAATTCTAATCGACAGATAATTTTTGTGGGATTATCTATAAGAAATCCTAGAAATCGGAAATGATCACCATTTAAGTTGATTTAGTTCAGAAATATACTATGAAATTAAAAATATAATCAATGCTTTCAAGATATAACTTTTCTTTAAAACAACTGGAGTGTTAAAATGAATTTTGAGTTAAATATATATATAGCTAAAAAGCAGTATTTAATATAATTATTGAAATTTATTTTAGATAAGAAATAGAAGTAACTCAATATTTACTAAATCTAAAGTGTGTAAAATAAAATACACTGGCACAGCTTAGATTTAATTAGTTTAGTAGATTAGATTAGTTTAAGGAACACAAAAACTGGATATCTCATTAATGGAGTCGTGTCCTCTGTACGGATGAGAGTCGTTTCAGTGCCACAAGCTAGTCTTAACACCAGTTGTTTGGAGAGTGTCCGGACACGGTTTCATCCCAGTAACATCCCAGAAAGAGACCGTTACAATGGTCGTGGATTTGACGTCTGGAGAGGATTTTGATTAACGGGTGGGGTTAGCTCCTCTTTTTCGAGTTTTCGGCAGAGGTTCTGTAACCAGAGATCATTATTGTAAGGAGAAGATCCTTTCCCATGTGCTTATGTTCCGACGAGATATTGGACCAGGCTTCGTTCTTATGGATATCTGTGCATAGCTACACCGTACTGCTGATGTTCAGCAGCTACTGGAAAATGAAGATATCACTCGAATGGATTGACCAGCATTCTGCTTTGATATTTAATCCCGTAGAATATGTGTCGGAATCTTTGGGGAGACACCTAGTGGCACGATTATATCTTCCGGTAGCACCCAACAACAGAAACAGATGCTGATTGAGGAATGGGCCCTCTTACTTCAAGAACTGTTGGATAATCTGGTCCTGAGTATAGAGAGATGGTGAGAA
Source organism: Nephila pilipes (assembly GCA_019974015.1). NCBI lineage: Eukaryota > Metazoa > Arthropoda > Arachnida > Araneae > Nephilidae > Nephila > Nephila pilipes. Next base: position 41,675 of record BMAW01128616.1, on the reverse strand, counting down.
GAACCGTTGTAGTAAGGGAAGGGCATATCTCATACTAAGAAACATCTGCTTGTTGTTCTTCCTCTTGAACAGACAATCATGTGTAACGATACTATAAGTTCAATAAAGCCTTTTTTTTGTTTGATTCCATGCTATATGTATTGTATTCATTTTTACGCAACTATGCTTCCGTCATCGTTTGAGTACTAAATGCTGTCTCTCATTTCTGAATTTCATGTCTCTCAGATGATTTCTCGTGGAGTTTTTGAATAAAAACACCTATTGCTTAAGTTTTGTATATTAGTGTATTATCATAATTATTCTAATTCTCGCATTCTTTAAATGTGTTTTATTTCTTAAAAATAATTGGTTATAATATCATATAATGTATATTAAATCAAAATTCCCTATGAATTGTTTTAATTCAATTAGAAGTGGGACTTATACAGCAACATTATGTGTAAAAGTTGTTATATTAAAAAGCATAGATATAATATCTATATATATATATAAGCGAAATACCAGTGACTGACTCATCACGATATCTTTAAGACTATACAACCGATTGACTTGAAATTTGGTATAGTTACTCATTTTGCGATGTAGACGCTCACTAAGAACGGATTTTACGGAATTCTCATCCAAAATGAATTTTCATCCGTTATTCTTTTCTTACCCATCGGTTATGTCATTTTGGCGACTTTATCGCCAAAAATGACATGACCAACACCAAGCGGAATATATTTTTTTATATGTATACTGTGTATCGCTACCAATTAAGGTTACTTGGCGAGATTTGAGCGTGTGGAATGGAAAAATACCAAATAATTTATTGTAATATTGAAGAGCTGATGGAGGATTGGCAAGATTTTGGAGAAGAGACTCTTTTTGCGAAATATCACCAAATATCTTCCACCGCCAAGTCGAAGCAATTCAATGACCTTGCATTGTGAATTTTAAAAAGCCATACTATTGCAACCCCAGCTGATTTCCGCTCGCTTTGCTGAGTAAACGATAATTTTTTATTGTTGTGGAACCTAGACGTAAGTCTTAAATTTATGAGAAAAGTATTTTATTATCAATAATGATTGATAAATTAAATTTGTAAATCTAAACTCAATCTTACGAAGATATTGAAGTTGGCTTTTAACAAATGAATAATAACGGTTTGTTATTTATGTCATTAATAAAAAAAAATAAGTGGCTATCAAAATATTTATTTTGATGTACTCATTAACTGTAACCTAATGTAAATATTATGCAAAAGTTTTGTTTCTGTATTTTGGCAATTTTTAGTTTTGTGTTTTCTAGGAAATAAACGTTTTGGTTTTTTTAAAATGGCTGGATATTTTACCATTTTCAGAATGCGGAATTATTTTTATGCTATGATTTTTTAAGAGCTGTTCTGTCTATTCAATTGCAGTTCCAGATATGCTGCTACCGTAAGAGTTATCCTGTTGCAAATAGGATCACGTAATACAAGTGACTTTTTGCTAAAAATTTTATTATACTTTATTTTTTTGTTAGTATTTTTTGTTGAATTTTTAAATAATTTGATTTTAAAAAATTAATTTCGGTTATATTTTTTAACTTGAAAAGTATTTCATTGTAGGTTAATACAAATTGATTTTTCATATTTACTTTTCAGTTATAGTTCTTAATAATAGATGCTGAATATATTTGGATTGATGGAATACCTACTCCTTTCAAAGTTTTTAAAATTCTTGGCGACGGAGCATGTCTATTTTCGTCTCTGTCTTTGCTAGAGTTCGGTGACATATCGATGGCGTATAAAATGAAAAATATTATTGTTTCTCACGTGTTTAACAACTGGGATTGGTTTAAATGCTACACTCAAATGCCCCTTAAAATACTAACGATTTATATTTTACCGAAATGTGTAAACCAAACACGTATGGATCTATTTGCAAAATCATGGCGGCGGCAGAGATATTTCCCTATCAGTTTGAAGTGTATCAAGGTGGCTGCATTATAGCTTCTGTTGGTGAAGCAATTCAAGGGGAAAAAAGATTACGTTTTACGGGAAACTGTAATAGTGGTCATTTTGATGTTTATGTTGAAATAGTTGGATTAACAAATAGAAGTAAAGTTAATTCTAATGATGATAATGTGAAACAAAACGAAGAAAATGTGTCATCTTTAGTGTTTCAGTCTCAAGAAAATGTGTCTGTGTTAATTTCAAAGACTCAATCAATGTCTAACATTGATTTATCAAATTCAAGTGAATCAATTATTAATGATGTAATATATCTTCAAATAAATAAAGGTAAAAATAAAAGAAAAAGATTCACAAATTTCATTAGATATAAACAAGTAAGACAAGCTGCTTCAAAATATACTAAAAGTCATCCTGAAGTACTTAGAGCAGCTGTAAGAAAATACTTTTCTAATAACCCCCATGTGAATCAGGCAGCTGTAATTAAATACAATGAAAAAAGATCAAAAGTTAAATTATCACCATGGACTTCCAAAAATTTGTCTGGTTTTAAATATAAAATAGATATTGACTATTCAATTGATAAAATTGTCAATATCGGAAAACGTTTGCCCTGTTCGAGATGCCGAGCCTTAAAATGGATAAAAGAACCTCCAGGAATGTGCTGCAGTGGTGGTCAAGTCCAGCTTCCTGCTATTAGATCCTACCCTGAACCTTTGAATAGTCTTCTTAACCATAAGGATCAGCTTTCAGAACATTTTCTTTCTACAATTCGTAAGTATAATGGATGTTTTCAGATGATGTCATTCGAAGCAAAAAAAATTGAAGGAGGAAAATTTTATGCCAACATTTAAAGTCCAGGGGCAGGTGTACTACAGGACAGGTAGCCTTTTGGTGAGCCTCCTCAACAACCTTCTTTTCTTCAGCTATACTTTCTCTGTGATGATGAACGTGAACGAAACATTCGTTGTGGTATTTTCCCAGGTGTTAAGCCAGAATTAGTTAGCCAATTACAAAAGGCGCTACATGAACATAACAGGTATATTCGCGATTTCAAAGCTGCTGTTTATTCAGTTCCTAAAAACCAAAAATAGTTCAAGGTTATAATTAATGCCGATAAAAAACCCATCTGGAGAACAGAAAGGTCGTTTCATTGCTCTTCAAAATAAAGAAGTATCTGTCCTTATTGTGGTTCAGGATTTCGAAAAAAGAGATATCATTCTATACAGCAGATACAGCAAATTGGTACGAATAGTGAAACGCATCGAGCTTACAATGCTCTTCAGTACCCTTTGATGTTTTCTCGAGGGGAAGATGGTCATTGTATAAATATTTCAAAATTTGATAGCAATACTAGGGCTCCTATCAATAAGACTGTCTCTGCTTCTGAGTTCTTCGGCTATAGGTTGATGGAGAGTGTTGATGAAATCAATTATCTGTTGCTCTTTCGTCAACTTTTTAATCAGTTTTTGGTCGAAATGTATACAAAAATAGAAACTGAAAGACATGATTGGATTCGTAACAATCAGAAAAAACTTAGGAGTGAGGAATATGTCTACTTAAAAGACGCTATGGCAAAAAAAGATACGCAGTCTTCAGAAATAGGTAAAATGGTTGTGTTGCCGTCTTCGTTTACTGGAGAACCTCGCAACATGCATGAACGAACACAAGACGCTATGACATACGTAAGACATTTTGGACTTCCCGACTTATTTATTACGTTCACTTGCAATCCTAAATGGTCAAAAATCTTCTTCTCTGGTTGGAAGAAAAAATAAGACCTGACTCTATTGCTGAAGTTGTAAAGGCTGAATTACTTGACCCCGATCAGGATCCAATTCTACATGAAATTATTAAATCAATGATGATTCATGGTCCATGTGGAGTCTTCAACTAGAGTTCACAGTGCATGCTAGCTGGTGTTTGTACCAAAAGATACACAAGGCCTTTTTTAAAAGAAACTCAAACGGGAGTAGATGGATATCCTTAGTATCAAAGGCGGTCTCCAGAAGATGGTGGAAAAGCCATTAAAATTAACGGCAATGATATTGACAATCAATGGGGTGGTACCATATAACTCTGTACCTTGTAACATAGTGGTTACATGGTGGTCGAACTTTTAACGCTCATATGAATGTTAAATATTGTAATTCGTTTAAATCTATTAAATACATTTGCAAGTACGTTAATAAAGGCTCTGATCAAGCAGCGTTTACCGTAAAAAATTTGGATGAGATTTCTAGATATGAGGCAGGACGATACATAAGCAATTCTGAAGCAGCCTGCCGTATCTTTTGCTTTCACATTCATGAGAGATATCCTCCTGTAGTTCATCTTTCTGTTCATCTTGAAAATGGTCAAAGAGTTTATTTCACAGAAGAGAATGGCGCTAATAAAATCATAAATCCTACAAAAACAACCCTTATGGGTTTTTTTGACCTTTGTAAAGTAGATGATTTTGCACGAACTCTTTTATATTTTGAAGTTCCAAGTTATTACGTTTGGAGGAAAATGAATTGTTTAGGAGAAAAAAGGAAAAGTCGTGACAGGTTTACCAGAAATCAAAAAAGATAATGTGTTGGGTAGAGTGTATACTGTCCATCAAGGAAATGTAGAATGCTATTATTTACGACTTCTCTTACATGAGATTTGTGGTCCGACATCATTTAAAGCCTTAAAAACTGTAGAAGGAATAGTGCATCCAACCTTTCAGGCAGCTTGCAGAGCACTTGGATTATTGGAAGATGATACTCACTGGGATCGTACCTTAGAGGAAGCTTCGATTTTCTATTCTCCATATAAAATTAGAGAAAATTGGCAAGATTTTGGCGAAGGGCCTCTTTATGTGAAATTTCGTGCATGTTGAAATTAGGAAACGTACAGACTTAGTGATAGAAATAATTAAGTTTGGAATGCCACGTTTGGTGAAAGTGTAGTTTAGCACCAAAACTTAGCGGGATTTTGAAAAATACTAAAATGGTTACTTCATACGGAGTAGCGCAAATGTAAGACAATCTTCGTTTACTGGAGAACCTCGCTACATACCTGAACGAACTGAAGACGCAACGACATGCGTAAGACATTTTGGACGTCCCAACTTGCTCGACTTTTTTTTTTTAGTATTGCAAATTTAAGACAAAAATCTTATGATAGACACGATATCGTTGCGAGGGTATTTCATATGAAAGTTAAGCACATAAGGAATCTTCTAACAAAAGTTTGTATCTTTTTCAATATTAGGTGTTACATGTATACGTTGGAATGAGTTTTATCCATATATATGTATGGGGTGACTTCTTATTAAAATTTTTTTTAATTTTTCTCATATTTTTGAAAGTAATGGATAACCATCATTAAAGACAATCAATTCTTAAAATTTTAAATTTAGATTATCATTATCGTTTAAAAATTGAAACTTTTCTTGAAATTTTACGTTTAGGTTTTGAAATATAATATTATCGTCTACCCAGCAAAGCGGGTGGGTATCAGCTAGTACTATCATAAATATGTTATAAATTTCCGTACACATGTAGCACTTTAATGAGTTCCGATGCATACTCATATCTTGTGATATTAATAAAATTATTGTGTTTGGAATGGGAAAGGTTAAGAAATTGGAACTCACTTCTACGGAAAAGTATCATAAGTGATTAGCGGTACAAGTCAAAAATTAATTATGCATTACGGAAAAGGATTATAAATAAAAACAAGATTTTTCAATATTCATTTGTCTTTTAATGCTATTATTATAATTACTTGATAATTATGATTAAATACTTTTCATATATATGGAAAAAAAATTCATACCAATTAAAATTCAAATATATGGTCTGTTTTAGTTTGCACCCCCCTCATAATTACATTTTTGCAGGAATTTCACAGGATTTCTATTTAAGAAATACAATTGTAGTAATTGAACTATTTAGAAAGGAAAAGAAGCAAATGTGCTATTAAAGGAAAATTTCGTTTTAAGAAATTAGATTTGTTTCAATAAGCAACATGAAAAAATTCCAATAACATATCATATTCTAAGTAATATCACATCCTATAATTAAAATAATAATAGCAACTTAATTTTTTCATATTTCTAAAATTTAATTCATAATTTAGCAACGAATTATCAAACAATAAATACACATTTTAGGTTGTTCCATAGCTGCCTTATGTATTATTTCTTTTTATAAATTATTATTAATTATTTACTTTAGAAAATGTGAAAAAATTAATAACTTCCTACTTTTCATTTGAAACATATTAATTATTTCCTTTTATAAATATGTTTCAAATTTTCAAATAGTTTTTTTTTTAATTACTGATATTTAGTTTGTAAATCTATATGAACTTTTTATTTTTAAAATACCTTTTTAAAAGGATTTTTCTGTAATGAAAATCAAGAATTAATTTTATTAATAATTGATGTTATATGAATAATTAATAAAAAAAACTCAAGCTAAACAATTATAATTATTTCTCATAAATACAGAGTTAATAATGATCTCAATTTATTAATAATGCAACTTGAAAACGCTTACTTTATTTTTGGCTGTGGATTATTCGAATTCTTATTTCTCATAATTAATATCATAAAGTAAAAATTACAAAACGTGTTTTTAAAAGTCATTGAAACTGAAGCGATCTTTGGAATTGCATAGTTGTTTTTTCGCGCATGATGGAATGCAATAACATTTCCTTTCATTAAACGTACGAATTTTAATGAATTATTCATGAATTTCATCTTAAGTCCATCATGTCTCACTCTAAAGTTTTAGTGTGATGTAGGGTTCATCAATTAGTTAAGTTAGTAAGGAATGGCGGTAATAGGTTTCATCAAAGAGTAGCAATTTGCATAAAAGTGAATAACAAAGGACTTATAAATTAAAATGGAATGGAAGAAAATAAATTTATTCATATTTATTCAGAAAAATTTTCGTACACTCAAACTTTAAATAAAAGAAAATTAGGATCTATTTTCAAATGAAATGATGTTATTTGATCTTAAAATGGTAAATTCCTTTCTTTAAAAAAACTGGAAAAGGACAACATATATATTTCTGCTTTTGATTAATGAACCAATTTCTGTCCGAAGAGTTTTTTAATATATATATATATATTACTTAAATGTTATAGCAGTGTATTTTTTTAATTTTTAATGAATAAGTTTAGAAGTAATTGCTCTTGTCTTACTAAAATACACGTATGTTATTTTATTATCTACTTTTCATATTTACTTTCAAAATGCTTTGGGATTAAGTTTTAGATTTATAATTTATTATTTATTTGTTAGGTAACGTTTTTTCATAACTTTAATATTTTCATATATTTGTAGAGAATTTAACTTTTAAGTACAATATACAGCCTCGAACATAACAGAATGCAATATAACTGTGCGAAAGCTGATTAAAATATTTTCAGTATAACTATAATGTTAAAGAAATAAAAACTGCTCTTGCAAATCACTTGTCTTGGATTTCGGAAAAAAACTTTAAGAAAAATATTACATAATATAATTTTGAAACATATAATGCATTTTTTGATAAGGGACTTTTCGGGGAAACGCATATTTCGACCCTTAAATCTGTTTTATTAAATTAAAAGGACTTTGATAATTCACTCCACTCATGACTGGTGCTTATAGCGATATTTGGGGATTCAGAATGTCCGTTAAATTGTATTACAAAATTTGAGGGAAGGTAGGGCACATCAAGAGAAATGAGAATTATATTCGTTAAATAGCGCTTTTCACAAGAGCGCTGAAATAGGTATACCTGAACTTTCGTATTTCAAATTGTTGTCACCTTGTTCATAAGCGTTATACGAGCAAAGACTTGGTGGTCATATATTTAGTGTATGGAATGGTTGATAGAAATACACACATAACTCATCGTCTGTGTCAAACCGAGACATGTACCAAGATACCTGTTAGCTTCGTATATACCTCACAATTTGTGTGAATATGGTTGCTTAAGAAATAAAAAATATGGTGAAAGCAACAATTGAATTGCTCGTAGCAGCATTATGGAAGTGCATCATTATTTCAATATCGGATTGCATGGTTGACCAGTTATAAGGCTTCTCCGTTCTCCTCAATTTTTAGGAAATATGGATTTCTTTCTTTGAGGAAGAGGAGGCACATAAAGCTATTGTACATGAAACACTTGCCGAGTCTGAAAAGATCTGATAGCAAGATTCGTCTGCGCTTTTGCAAAACCAAGTGTTTTTACCATGTCTGCTAATCCATGATCTAGCAATATAAAATATGCATTGTTTTAAAGGTAATAATGTCAAATATTTCTCGAAAATTTTGAAATAATTAAGTCTACTAAATAAATTGTAATATTTATTTGCAAAGACTGACTTGTGCCTCTTCATTATTTCTACCACTGCTACCACTTTCTCGCTACGTTTCCTGTCTTGAGTAGCTATGCAATATCCAATCCTTTGGATGAGTCCCATTTTTATTTAAAATTTGTACCACTATTTGCAGGACACCATGTACATTTTAAAATTGCATCAAAATATATTCAAGAAGAGTTATATATTTCTTTTTTAACTTTTTATATACATTTTATGTTTTATAAATGTCTGATGATAACAGTTGTAGAGTAGTTATATTTAATTTTATGAGAATGAACTATAAACATTTTACTTATATAGAAAACAACTTGATGCTTCACAGTGTCCTTAACCTTCCATATTTGAATTTCCAAAAAAAAGTTTGTAAATATTATTTTTCTTAATAATTATTAAATGTTAAAAAAAATCAATCAAATTTTCGAAAATACAAATAAACTGAGTTGCTTGGATAAGAAATATTTCTGATTGATGTAAAATGTCTAAATTAAAATACAAGTCACTTGCATTTCACACTTTATTTTGAAAACTTATCAGGGACGACATTTTGTGGTTGTACTATAAAAAAAAAACCCATTTTTGATGGCTAAATAACAAATTCCTCTCCTTTTTCGTGTTTCACTTCGTTGCATAAATTGAAGTATGAATCATAATTGAAAGTAAAAAAAAAATAAGTATTTTCTATGTCATCTTTTTTTTTTTTTACCTTGTCAATATGTTTGAAATGAGTTATAGTTATTGTGTGTGTTTGTGTTCAAATAAATGTGAGGAAAAATATTTTACACACAAGGCGTTATTGAATTAATACTTTTTACATTTATAAACAAGGGAAATTATTACATCAATCTTGAAGTATACGGTTATTCAAAATGACTCACTGCCCTTTATCTTATACTAACCCTCCAAAAAAGAAATTGCATGGGGTATCAGGTGATTAGACATGAGAATCGCACATGAAATGACTTTGGTGGCCATCCGTGTCTATCTGGACCACTACTACCGATCAAACTGCTAGGTAGCTCCATGTAGGCTTCTAAAATAGCTTTCGTGAAATAGTCTTACGGAGAACACACGAGAACAATCTATTTTACACAATATAATACTTCCACGGTTTTCTTTTGCATTCATGTATTACTTATCATCCTGCGTCATTTATTTTTCAAAATATGGAATTTTGAAATCATGTGAATCATTTTGAATAACCCTGTATTTTATGAACTAATATGAGATAAGCACGTATATTACTTATTTCGCCAATTTACTCATAATTATTCTAATCGTTCTATTTAAAGTTTTAATAATATTTAAATTTGATATGTAGTAAACTACTATGATTGAATGATATTCAACTTTAAAGATGAACATCTTAATTTACACTAATTATTTTTAACAATTTAAGTGAAAAAATATCTTAAGATTTTTTTTTACTTGTCAGTTTATTTTATTGGTCAAGAAATTTTTTAAAGAAATTAATAAATTAAGAAACGGGCTCGGAGAAATTTTATTCGTTATTCCTACAAATAACTTGATTTAGATTCTCTGCAGAACATATCTTAACTTTGATTCAAATTCTTAAGTATTTAAATTCTATGATGGCTATTTTTTTAACCACTGATTACATTCTTACTATAAATAACTATTTTTAAATTTGCATTTAATGGTTTGTCTTATATCTATTGAATTTGTTTGCACAGAACAATAGAAGGGAAAAAAAGTCTTTAAGAGAATAAAATATCTTTGTTTCCTAAAGCATAATACACGAAAAGATATTTTACCTTGCATAGTGCTATTCTCATAATACTAATAGTATGAAAACTTATATGGAAAAGAAAATATAAGGGTTTTTTTTTGCTATGAACTACGTTAAAATCAATATCATACATCGCATTTTATTTATACTACATGAATTTCATGCACTTATTTTGTTTCGCCGTTTCATATGCTGCAATACTTTACTCAAACATTTTAGAAATATTGCTTCGAACATGTCGTCTTTCTTGTGTTCCAAAAAAATAAAATTGTTTAAATAAATATATTAAAACTAACCATATGTTCTGAAATATATTTCCGAAGCTATTAATATATTTGGCACAATAGTTTGAATTAATTTAGAAACAACAGTTGAAATCTCGCAATTTTTAATTATTTAGTCAATTAACTAACGTTATCAGCTGGGATGTCAATGTAGAATGGTACCCTAACTGGCACCATTCTTCCCTAGCTTGCACCCAATTCAAAGAAATTGCGTCAAATTTTACGTCATTAAAAATACATCTGTTTACATTATTCCGCACGATACTTCCCATTTGAATCATGACTGGACTTCATGACTAAGTCGAAACTGTCGGCGATACAGATAAGAAACAATCTGATTATTTTTTAAATTATGCATTTTGCCATATCGTAGAAAAATACACTCTTTTCGTATTATAATCATACCTTAAGATGGAGCACAATAATATTATTCGATTTTTATAAATGGATTTTGTGGACTATACCTAAAAACATACGCATTTTACAAAATTAGAATTTTTTAAGAATTTAAGATTATAACTAAATGCTATTCTGACCAAAATTGGATAAAATATAAATGCCTATATTTAAAATAAATTTATAAGAATGCTTTTTAAGATAGTAAAGGAAATGCATTAAATAATGATTAACATTCCGATGACAATTACAAAAGAGCTGAACTACATACAGCATAGAGTGTAGTAGTTATGATGAGATATTTATCTAATATTTCGTCTTATTAGTTCTGATCTGAATTTTATCAAGATCATTAAAATTTCTTAGTAAATATAAACAGGAATAATATCAAGAAACCTGAATAAATATTACAACATAGAATTGAATAGTGCAGGAAGTTATTATTACAGTTATAGAAATTCTAAATTTTCACTTATGAAACATTCAAATATTTCCCATTCTTTCAGTGAAATTTATTTAATCATTACAACACTACATTGAATACTAATTTAATAGACCTGAAGCAAAATTGTCAAAATTTACAGGTCGGGTGTTAATATAAATTCGTTATTAATAGGCAAAATTTTAACAAATAGTGGCTCAAAACAGAAAATGTCTTTTCACTTGGTCAATTTATAATTATATGCAGTAAACATATTACTAATGTTCTTTTGCAACGACGCCCGGCGTGAGGTTTTGATTGGAAACTTTTGGCATATATTATTTCGTTGATTCGTCAGATCGAGTCCGTATTCTTTTAGAAAGACACGTAACAAAACTATATAGGCACAGAATCTTTACTTGGAATGGCGTGAGAGTTTGGGAAATGGGAAGCAAATCCATGTATTATCTTCGTGACATGACCGAGGTTCAAAAATATGAGATATTTTCCCAAAAGTTCTTTCGTTGCTTTTAACGTTAATAAAACGCTCTTTAATAATTTATAATGGATTTCAGACATAATGAATGCTGTATTTAACTATTTGAATAGACGTTAAGCAATAATTCACTATCAGAGAGGTGCCTCATCTGAAAAAAACTCGATAAAAGTTTATTCATTATAGGAAGGTAACATTTTATTTGAGACTTGCCATAAATTTTAATTTTTTTCTTCTCACCTCTATTCTTGAAAGGATACTTTTAAATATATTAAATTTTCAGCGAGCCCCTTAGTAACATAACTTGGGTTATAGTTAAGCTTGTGGTCTTGTAGCTGAAACGCTTTGTGTTGAATTAATAAGGTCTTCTTATTTCACTAATATTTTACATTCAAAATTAAGAAAGGTTACATCATGTTACATGTATTTCACTCTCAACAACCACACATCATGTAGATTAAAAAATTGATAATTTAGATGCAGAATCATGTATAGTCCATCTCATCAAAATGTTTTCATTGTTTGAAAACATCGACTCTGTTTTAAACTGTGAATTATCATAACAGAAGCAAAGTAATAGTACAGTACATACAGAAAGTTACAGATTGATATTAAATTGTGACTTTTCGAAGTAAAAGTAATTGCCCAAACCGAAGTTAAAGTAATTGTACATTAGATAAAAATTGGTATTTCGGTATGCATGAAAATACTTTAATTAATCACGTTTATAAGTTCTGATGATAATTGACAATACTTAATTATCCTTTCTCATAATTTTAATAAATAGCAACATAGTTGCATTTTTATTATGAGTCATTGTAAAATACTAATACCGCATAAACTTAATTTAATGCACAAACGTAGATAATCAATGACTAGTAAATCATTTGAGATAAATTTGATCCACATCAATTAATGTTTACGTGAAATGAACACCACTCAACGATATTTACTAAATAACAAATATCTTACGATATTAAATATTTTTTCTTTATTTTAAGAAAAGAATTTATATATTTTTAATGTGATAAAATAATTATAAAATTACATATTTATAAAAAGAAACGTTGCCATGAACGCTTAAGAAAAGCATTCTTAAACGTTTTTTATTGCCTTCCGCACGAAAAGAATTTCATCCGAAACACTCAAAAGCATAAACATAAAATTGACGAATGATGAATATTCTTCATGCATATGGGATTTTTCCACATAAACTATCGAGACGATTTGCTTTCAAGATCGATAAACTCACAAAGAACGGATTCCAAGAGAGTGCTAAAAATATTTCGCATTCATTGAACATCATGCCTACTTTGATAGATCCATTATGTCAGATTTTTGTTCAAATCGATACATTAAAGAATCCCTGTTGAATGGAGGCATATAATGTTTTTGAAAATCTACTTTATCTTATGATCTAACCTTCACATTTTGTTGTCCTCTCTTTTATTTTTTCTCCTTTGAAATGGTAGTTTAAGAAATAAGAAAGAATACAATGGAAACAAAGGCATTGAAGTTGTATTTGTATATTTGTTTATTTTCTTACTTATACATGTTTTACTGAGAGGAAAAATGGAAAATATCAGAATTTCTAACAACGTTGTAACAAAATGGTATGTTTGTCAAAACCCGTTTTAGAAGTAATGGTTTACAGAAAACAGAGTTCAATGACAAAAATAGATTAGACATTTGGTTATCTCAGAATGAATACTTTACAAAATAATTAATTACAGGTAATGCAAATGAGCATTAAAGATAACTTCACGACCCAGAAATAGTAAGCTATATAACATATGTAAAAATAATGGACACGATAAAAATGGTTTTAAAATAATTTTTGATGTACTGCGTTTATATTAACAATAGTGCTGTCATTCCTTGGTTATGTAATTGTGATAATTTACTGACGTCACAATTAAAAGCAGCACCTGAAATATTGGTGGCGAATCCAATGATTTTTAATCTTGGTCAAGTGACGAGGTCGTAACCAGAGTTAACACCTCCAACTCCAAAATTCTACACCAAGCCAAAGGAAGGTCATGAGACATTGATCAGATGAAACATGCATCTTTCCAGCTACATGACATTATTATTCTTGTATTATTACATGGCATTATTATTTATCAATATAATTCTTGTAGATCTTTAGTGGCATCAGGACTCGAAGTCCCGATTCAACGAAAACAATGACGGCCGGGAGTCCAGGACCCTGACAATTAAACTTCCATGGCCATGGTAAATTGGTTAACTACAAACTTAGCTAATAACGAAATATTGCGGGCAAAAAAAATGTTTTAAGTACGACGCAAGTTTTGCTTTTCGACACCTTTGGCTTAAGACTAAATTTGGATCAGATTTACTCCACATAAATATATCTGAAAGCAATTTTTGGATAGATAATTTGCTGCTAATCTAATATATGCTACTACGGATCGCTGTAAATGCTATATAATGTTTAGTACCGAAGCTTATATTTTAATTAATCGGTTTTATCATTATTATTCTTGTAGGAAACTGTCTTCAATAATGAAGGTTTTGGGTAACGATGGTAATACTGGTGAGGATTACACATTCAAACCAAGTTATCATTGTACTCACGTGTTATATTATAAATTAAAACACAAAACTAAAAATTGAGAAAAATACGAAGTTAGTAAAAGTAAAATTTGTGTGCTACTTCGAAGCGAAATTCCTTAATAATAATTGCTTGATTTGTTTGATTTTATTATTTTCTTAAATGAGCAATTTACATTATATAATTAGAGAATTTCAAGTTTGTAATCATCAAATTAACAAAAACTAGCAATATTTAAGGGAAAAAAAGTGCTATACCTCATTTTATTTCCTTTTTCACAATCGATATTATTAAAAATTTTTATCCATAGCATGAAAAAGAGACTTGAAACCAGAAATAAATATACCAATTTATTTTTTTACTATTTTAAAAATTCATGCCAGTGTTATATATATATATATATATATATATAAGCTTAGAAATGCCTTCATTTTCAAATAACATTACTAATTAATAGATTCAAAAATTATTGACTAATTTTGATGTAAGATTTAATATTTAAGCAGTTTTAAGTCATTTGAAGAATGAGTAATATTATAATAATTAGAAATTATCAATATAGAAGCATAAATAAGGTACGGGGAGAAATTAAGAATGTTTAAGCACATTTCTGGTTTGAAATAGTAGGGCTCTTGACTTGTTGCCATATTTTATAAATTAAAGAATAACATTGAGAATAATAAAGCACATGTTTCGACCACTTTTTGAAATAGAATACCGCTATGATCCAATTTATCTATCGGAACTCTAAGGAATACGCTGTCAGTCATTTGGAGTTCAAATAAAAAAAAATATTATTTTGGTAATAATTATTCACATATTTGTAATAAATGTACAGTGCATGGATAAAATGCAAACATATTTTGTTTAACAATTATCTACATTGATTTCGAAGATTTATTTGTATTTCTAATTATATATTTATATAATTAGGAAATGGAATATAATCTAAATTATATCCGAGCTTATTTAATCCAAAAAAATTATTTTGATAGTACTGTTATCCAGAATTGTGTTTTAAGAATTCTTAGTAATGAAAATTTAAATAAAAATATATAATCTTTGTCAGGGTATATATTTTGTATAAATAAAAATTAAGCATTTATTTTCTTCAATTTAATTACAAATATAAAATTTGCGTTCATATGCTAATTTACATTATATAAATCAGTTCATATTTGATAATTGACTTGAATTTGATCATTAATTTCTGAACATCTTTTTTTTATAAATTTATAATAACATTTTAATAGATTCAACGTTAAGAAAATTATACATATAAATTTTCATTATAGATATATGTTATATTTTAAATGACATTTTTTTAAAATGTTTTTGTTACAATTTGTGTTTACACATTTTCTTTGCAGTGCGAGTAAGGTAGTCACATATTTGTATTTAAATTTTTAAGTTATTAAGGATTTAACTTTTCCAGAAAACAAAACTTCCTAAATAGCTAAACTATGATATGAATAACTTATCTGAGTTATAAGTAAATTTACGATGATTCCTCAAGCAAATAAATGCCTTTCAAATCAGTTATTGAGCTCGACTTTTTCTGAACAAATATTTTCTTATAGCAAATAACTTGCATTTCTTCAAAGTACTTTAAAGTAATACTACCATATATCTCAGAAATATATCTTAAAGGAACCGAACAAAAAAAAAAGTCAAGCGAGCAATCTCTTTTTGCTTGAAACAATCGGAAAAAAGGAAAGAGCAAATATGTTTTCTGTTGTATTACTATTCCTTTTTTTTACCGTTTGCGCGAGTTTAAAAAAAAAAGAAAGCAGTTTGAAGAAGGAAAACACCCATTCTTTCAGTTCGAAACCAGAACGATCCCTTAGGACCAGCTCCACAAGAATAGAGACTAACGCTTGTGAGTGCAAAAGCGGTCTGTTTGTAGAAGATGTATTTTATTACTATTCAACCGTTAAAATGGGTGTAAAAGATTGGCAAAAACCCATTTAAAATTAACTTATTTTTTCCTTTTCTTACGTTACTGAGCTTCTGAACAAATGCATGGAAAAAATTTTTATATTTCTATAACAAGTAATTAGATGTATGTAAATAAGTGCAGGAATTGGCAATGACATCTAGCCATTAAAATGTCTTACATAAAAATTAATCATGTTTCAACGCTAAACCCTATTACTTTGTTAGTTTTGTTCATTATCATAAAATATTATTCATATATCACACATTATTTTATCAAATCAAATTGTAACACGCAATAAATATTATGAATAAAAATTTCATAAAAATATTTTTTTCAATAAATATTAATGTTTCTGAATGTTAACTAAGATAAAATTTTAAAAAAGTGATGCAACTTGTTCATTTTTATCAACATTTATTTTTAATTTAAATCCAACAAATAAATAAGTTTCCTTTCATGTATATACAATTAAAATAGCAGTCAACAAAATACTTAAATGGGAAAAAATTGCGATAAATTGCTTAAAATTTATAAATAAAATCGAAGTATTTTAAGTAAATATAACAAAGTCTAAAATAAAATGTTTTACGTATTCTAAATAATTACTTTGCTCATTGTACTCATAATAACAGAACTGTTAAGTAAAAGATATAACCCTTGTAAAGATTATAAATAAGTATAAAAATCGAAGGCATTTTTAATATATAAAAACCATTTTTGTCATTAAGATCTTCACAGAGAACTATTCACTATGGCATTTTCGAAAAAAAGTTAATGCTAATTTAATTTTATTTTAGTATAAATATTTATTATGTTTAGCTTAGTGTAGAAAAATATCTAATTTACTTAAAACATGAGAACTGTCAAATATTCAGAGTACAAATATTTGTGCAGGAGTAGCAAAGAAAACTTTGACGCGTTATAAGTCATAATTTAAGACAAATATTTTCATACAACTCAAAAGTTAAGTTTTTTACAGTGAAAATATTTATTTTGTGATTAAGGAAGCATTCAACGTTAAGAAATAAAAAGAGCAGGGTTACAAAATTATTAGATTACACTAACAAATAATTAAAACAAGAATAACATACTTTTAATTATATTAAATATAGTTAATATTAATGAATAAATAAGGCTTTATTGGTACATAT
>BMAW01128616.1:1858-24366 GCA_019974015.1 Nephila pilipes | reverse complement strand
TTCAATTTAAAGCATACTGAAAAAGTAAAGGCTTTAGAATAAGATCAGTCACTTTTAGTTCAGGCTAATTGTAAGTGTTTATGCATTAATATGTATTCATTACAAAAATACTTGGAGGACAAATATAATTTAAAACAATTCATTGATATCGATTGCTTATATCATTCATTTTATTTTATTTTCAGTAGGTTATATAATATAATTTTTACATGCTGCAATTTAGTTCTGAATGCATAATTAGCTCGTGAAACCTAAATACAAATGCATATTTGAAAAATGATGTTTTAAATGTGAATAGTCGAAGAAAGAATTAAAAATTATGATAAGTAAAAAATTCTAACTTTTAGAAATTTTTTTTTATGCAACAGGGAATATTTAAGAAAATTATACATACACTTTAGTTACAGTATTCCCGCTCTTCATTACTACTATATAAACTCATTTATGACTGGATAGGATGAAATAAATGCATTTTGTCTATCAGCTGGGTGATAGGTAAGAGGGTAAGATTAAATGGGCTGTACTGCCGAGGGCTTGATTGGGAAACTCTTAAATAAAGTGAGTCACAAACGTTCTCTAAACGTGCAGAGACTTTGCTGTAATTAGCATCTCTCTTGTGTCAGATGAAATGAGAAAGTGAGGCCTTTCTTTTCTCCCAATACTCTAACGTAGTTGTCTTCAAACTTTGTCGACTCACGGAATCCTTAGAGCTATAAGGGATCTTTGGGGAACCTAATTCCACTCTTAGAAAAATATTTTTTAAATTACTACTTAAAGTTGATCTATATGTTGCAGGCATTTTATGTGAAACCAATCAAAGCAAAGTATTTTATTTTTTATTAAAAAATAATATAATATTACTGCAATTTATTCAGTAGTATTAATCTTTCTCCATGTATCACTGACTCTTGCAATATGTTTCGAAACCTTGATAGGCTGGCATATTTTTTCACACAAATTGTCGAAGTTTGTTCTGTTGGCTGCAGTCGCATGTCATATTCTGAATTTATTTTGTTTCTGTATAGGTGTCGTCTTCGTCACTTGACAAAGTTCAAATTACGTGGTCCATCATCAATAGCCGCCGCTTTGCTTCTAGTGCGATGTTAATAAATTCCATCTCTGTTTCTGTGCTTTGTTTTCTTGCCCCATATGCTAAAAAAATTGTCACATTGCAAAAAACTTTAGCTTGTCCTAGAGATATTGCAGGGATCTCAAATCTATTTTACATACGCATGGACATAAGGCTTGAAAATCCGAAACTACTATTGCTTATATGTCACATATGACATAGCGTTACAAAAAGCGTTAACGAATACACACGAAACTTCAAATTAATTTTCAGAGATAACTGAATATATATATATATATATATATCATAAATAAATGATTCCTTGGGCAAAACTAGCAGTATTTCTTAAGCAACTTCATTGTAAATTAGATTACTCGTACTTCACAGTAAACTAATTAGAGTTTTTGAACTTTGATTTATTCAGAGTATGAGTGGTTATTTAGTAACGTCGCACTAAGAAGTAACTTGAGGACTCTTTGTAACGGACCTCGCATTTTTGAACCTCGATAACACCTGAGATGGCATTTCCGTTTGTGACCGCAGTAGCTTATTGGTTATGATCGCGGACTCGCCGCTGGAGGTTTTCGTCACGTCGTGGGTTCGAGCCTTGATGCCTCCAAGAACCAGTGGTGTAGCCGGGGGGTGATGAACGTTAAATTTGTAGAAGCTCAAAGTCATCTCTTTGGTGTGGTGCGGAAGTTCGGAGAGGGTGGTACCAGCTCCAAAATTGTCCTCGTGGCTTGACCGTGACTCAAAATTATGAGGTCCCTCACCTATAGCCCGAAATTGTTTAATATGCGACGTTAATAAAACCAATCAATCAATTAGTATTTCCTATTCAAACTTCCATACCATGGTAGTGGTCTTGGGTCTTCGACAAAATTTAACGTGCATCAGCCCTGCCACTATACGGGTCTTTAGTGACATAAGGGCACGATAATTTAATTATTCCGAGTGGTGGGGAAGAAACAGAAAAGAAAACCATGAAAAGACTTCTAACTCTAGCCTTTTAGAAGTTTTTTCCATAAAAGGTATTGACCACATTTTTATTCTGACAACACAGGCAATAGACCCAGAGTGTATATTAATAAAAAAAAGATTATTTAGCTATTCTTTAAAATTTCTAAACCAACAATTCTTAAATATTTTCTCAAATACACTATTTTTAATTTTAAAAAGAAATGGGATAACGTTAATGAAATGTTAATTATTATGCCCATCTACATATTTTAAAGGTTAAATGTCTTTATCTTTCAGTTAATAGCTTAAAATTTAGGATGAATATCAGGTAATATATCTTTATCCTATCTTAAAAATATCTATGTTATTATTGCAGATTCACCAATACTGAAATAGCCGTAGTAGAATCCCAAAAGATTAAACGGGAATTCTTTCTGAATTTTTTTTTTCTTTGTTCACCTACAAGAATATATGTGTTTCTTTTCGTTAGATTTACGATTTAGAAGTTATTTTTCCTCGGTAGAAGCTCTTGAGATTACTATTGATGAACTACAACATTTCATTCTCTTATTTTTTCATCAAAATCTCAAAATAAAAAGTTAAAGTCTAACACTTGGTAAAATAAAAACTACAGAGACTTTAAAAAATGTTATAGTAAGATTATTAACTGCTTACAAATGTCCCCTTTACAATGAAGACGTCAGAAGCTCTATTGATGCTGAAAAGGAGCTTAGAAGAAACTCTACAAGTATACTGAATGTTTTACATAAGAATAACTGCAATAATCTAGTTGATATTTCGATGTATCTTTGAAAAGACGTTAACATACATGTTAAAAGACTATTTTCTAGCCACCAAAGTAATTAATACTGGAAAAACACCCAATTTTTCCTGCAGATTTAATATGAAATTTAAGACGGATTATGCTGTTTCGAAAAGATTTATTACTAATAATTGTGACACATGAGCAGTAAATATCCTTTAACTCAATCAATCATCTAAGGTAATTTAAATTTAAATCTTGCAAGATATATATATATATATATATATATATATATATATATATATATAATATCTTCATTCTCAAGTAGGGTTAAAAAAGATTATTGTTATTTGTTTAATTATATTTCTAATACCTGGTGAGTTATAAAAGTTATATTAACACACAAGCTAGGTAATTCCAAATGTAAAATGGCTACGTCATTCCTGCTAATCACTGAGACATTTCCCCCTTAAAAGTCATACAGAAATTATATGCATGTTTTAGAGGTAAGGATTGATTGGTTTTATTAGTCACCCATTAAGAGCAACGTGAGGACTATTGGTGAACATCCTCGTAATTTTGAACCCCGCTCAAGTGACGAGGATGACACCTGAGCTGGCACTTCCGTCTAACTTCCCCACCCCGACAAAAGGAAAGACTTCTATCCTCCACAGATTTAACGTTTTTTAGCCCCACCTACATGGCAATCTTTAACGGCGGCTAAGTTCGAATCCACAACTAGACGAAATGTGCCGTCTGCTCAGTCCGCGACAATGAACGCGACTACATTATTAAAGGTAAAGGACTTTAAGAGAGGAATCTTTCTGTAAAGTATTACATGGAAATGGGGCGTTTTTTGCTGATTGTAACTATATTGGGTGTCACCTCATTACGAAATCGTAAATTTTTTCTAATTCTATTTGAGATTTCTTCGAATATTTATTCTAGCTTTTAAACATTTGAAAGACTAGGTATAGGGAAAGTTTAAGTATGTAGTGGTTACATTGTTTAATTACATTTAAACAAAATCCTTATGTTCAAACCGTTGCAGTACTGAAAAAAAAATTATAATATCAATCTTGTAAAATAAAAGCTAATAAGCAAATTATTAATGGGAAAATTAGGAACGGAGAAGCATGAATAAATAGTGTTGAATTTGATTTCCTCTATCATAGCTGTTTATGCTGCAGTAGTATTGTGGTCATGTCGTGAACTTATGGCAAACGTAATTTCCATCTAACCATAATTTTAAATCATTATGCTAATTGAGCTCATCAAAAAGCGAGACTGAAGTACGTTAAAATGTCGAGGCTCCAAGTCCTCTCGTTCTTGGGATGTAGAAAGTTGGATAGGGAATCTCCATTTTGGGTGTTTTTATCTTCGTCATTTGAGTGAGGTTGAAATTTATGAAATCCATCACTAATATGCATTGTGTAATTTCATATGTTCTTTTGTTAATAAATGCTGATCCTCGGCGGTGCTTGTCTCCCGAAGCACGGGATAGTAGCCCATTTGTTAACCTCGGTCCCCTAGAGTATTCAACCAATAGCCCTCCTGTTGTGAATAAGTGCACCATTGATAAACACAACCAAACAATAAATTAATGAATCACAGTCATACAATCCCAGGGTATAAAAATCCTTCATTGTTTGTAAAAAGAATAATACAGAAGAATATGAGAATCATTTCAAAGTCTTTTTACATTTCTTATTTGGAAAAAAGGGGGAGGATAGCGAATTTCATATCTGACGCTTGGAAAACAAAATAAATATTTTCAAAACATTTTAGTTCCTTTCAAGCAAACATTCATTGATGGCGCAATAAATATCTCCGTAACATGCTTTTGATTCTTCAAATAATTACTCTCTGGAATGTAAACGATCTTTTAAAATCTTTAACAACTTTTGCATTGTTATAATTGAGCTTGTATACATAAAGAAGATGCCTGTCTTCTAATATGATTAATAGTTGGGTTATATAATATTATTGTGATTATATAATCACAGTAATATATACAATAATAATTATATTGTCATTATATGATTATATATTATATATATGTTAGTGATTATATAATGCAGATTAAATAATAAGAGTGCTGCAGATGCATGAAATTCATTGTTACTTTTAAGTCGAACATTATTTTGTAGCATACGATTCAGGTCTAAAATTTACCATAAACAAATTATTAAAAAAAATTTATTTTTATTTAAAAATCGCTTAGCTGTAATGAAATCATATTGAATGCTAATAATATATTTAATTATATATGTATACTTATAATCAATCAACAATGTTAGATCCATAATTATATATAAATACGAATTGTGCATGTGTGTGTGTTTATTTTACTTATATCTACTTACAACACATATTACTAAGACATAATAAAGTATATCCATGCTATTATTTAAGAATTGCAGAATATGCTTCAAATAATATGCGAAAAATATTATCATCGTGTTGTATCATTGTATTGTATAGTTATGAATTACACTTTACTTCTCTTCAAAAATTTACTTAATAGTGTAAAATATATATTTAGGGAGTTCATATCTTACATTAATTTTCTAAATTCGAAAATATTTTGAAAATGAAATTTCTTAACTGTATATGAACTGAATTCAAATAACAACTGTTAATAACAATAATCTGTGTTTACCTGTTGTTAACCTGTGTTAAATGTGTGTTAATCTGTTCGTGAAGTGGCTTTATATCAGGGGTGACAAATCGTTGTGCAAGCGTCAAATGTTGCGCATTGGATGATTGTAAATAAATATCATTCAAACTGTTCTGTGTGCCGTTGTGGGGTGGAGTTTTGAATCAGATATTTTGAGTGAGCCTTTTGTGTGAGTGTTATTTTTAGTATGAGATTTAAAAAACTGTGATCTATTTGTTCTTTTTCAACACATTTTAGAGTTTTGTACATTTCTATGCTCTTTAAATTCCTTTTATCCATTAGAATGACCAAAAGTGTTAATAAGTGGATAGTAATAGTAAGCTGGAATTTAATTAGCAATGAAGAAAATGAGTTATTATTTATAGCAAATTCACCAGGAAAATCATTTTGCATAGTTTGTGAAGGTATATTTCACATATTCGAAGGTATGATCTTAATTATCAATATTAAATACAGCACCAGTTTTATATAGAAGAAAAAATGGAGTTTGTCCTTGAGTCTGAAAAGTGAAAAAAATATGCGAATAAGAAAAAGGAAGAAATCCGAAAAAGACAAAATATAATTGCTGAACTAAGATGTCAAGACTTAGAAATGACAGAAGCATCAATTGAAATTTCTTTAAAATTGGTGAAAAAACCGAAAACTTTTACTGACGGAGAAGAAATTGTCAAGACTCGTCTCCAAGCATTTACACACCATTATGATAATATAGGTATTGAAAGGAAAGCAGATGCAATTGCTATTTCAAGACTGACAGTTATGAGATGTATCGAGGAACTCTTTTAGGCTGTATCTGAACAATAGAAAGAACTTGTCTTTTCTTGTACTTTCTTTCATCTAGCCTTGAATGAATCAACGGATATATCTTTTGTTGCAGTTAAGCATTTTCATAAGAGAAATTGATAATAAATTTCCAGTCTAGAGTCGTTGCATGGTAAGACAAGATGACAAAAAACCTCTGAAAAAGTAAAATTCTGCCTAGAAAATAATCTAAAATTAGACAGAAACCTCACTAGCGTGTGTACTGACGGAACTCCAACAATGAAGATGTAAATCAATGGCACTGCAATTTTGCTTAAAATAATTTTAAATGGGAATAAACAAATTATAAACAATAAATAACAAACCGAGAAAAAGAACATTGAGAATGCACTTTAAATTCATTATTTTTTTAAAAAAGTAAATATTTTATATTTTTACTTAATTACTAAAATATGAATAGATTAATTATGACTAATGTAATTTTAATTAAAGCATAAATGCTTTATTTATGTTACGTACAGCAAACATTTTAACTAAAAGTGAATGAAATACAATTTATAGAAAAATATTAGCCTAATGTTTTAAAAAATTTTTGTGACTGATATATATTTAAATAAGCTATAAAATCAGTTACGATAAAGTTAAAATTTACTCTAATGTACAGGAAAGAACATTTTTAATGTAATTTCTTGTTACATTTAGTTTCACATTACAATTTAGAAAATTCATTAAAAATTTATTTTTGAAGATAAAAGAGTATGGTAATTTAAATTCAATACCTTAAAAATTATTTTAACTTTATCAAATACATAAGGTTACATTCAGTAAAATTTTAATTTAATTTAACTTCATTGTAAATGTAATGCATTTTTACATACTTGTTATTTAATCATTTATAGTTTAAAAAAAATTAAATGTTCAATTTGTATGACTGGGGAAATATCTTACTGATATTAAATTGAATTTTTAAATACGAGTAAATGCATTAAATATAAAAGTGAAATTATGAAACTACAAATAAATACATCACTCATGAATTTAAATGGTAACAAGACATACGTATCAAATCAGATGCTTATAAAATGTTGTTATTTTATATACTTGCATAAATAAGTTATTCTAATTATTGTTTAAATACACAAAACTGTAATTTCATGATTATTAAAAACTGTAGTTGAATAAAATTTTACAACTCATTTACAAACGTCTACAAAAAACTTTATTTTGAAATGCTTATTTTTGTTTATTTATTTGTAATTCAAATGCATTATTTATTATTAGTGTACGAAACGTCTCGAGCTCTGTTATTAATTTAAATGAAGACTTACACTTCTTCTCATTATAATTTGGATTTCAAATCACGGACGCTCTGTGTGTCAGAAATTTTGTGAATTGAATTTGTAAAGAATAATACTGACTAAATTATTTGCTTGGAAATTTGCATTTCTATCACAGAATTTTCACTCGGATATTTTTTCATGATTATTTACACCGAATCTTGAATAACAATCCCGTAAATATTGTGAGGTAAAAATATCTTTTCGTTCGCTAATTGTCAAGAGAATAGCTCAAATGGTTCGCAGATAGGTGATGAAAGATTGAAAATAATTTTGGAAATTTATATGTGAATTTCTCAAAGATGTTAGCAAAGAAAAGGATGAAAGAATTTATTTATTTTTATTTTTTAAGTAAATTCTAAGATCAGCAAAACTTATTTATAAGCAATTAGCATTATGTTATCTTTCGAGATAATGTGATCGAAGCTTCCTTATTCAAAATGTTTTTTGACATCGATCACTTAATTTTTAAATCTTCATAAAACATTTAAGTTATAAAGGAAACGATAAAAATTTGCTGTTTTCAGAAATGAAAGGGAAAAAAAATAACTCTTAAAAAAAAAACAGGCTCTTATTTGAAACAATGGTACTATTATACGAAACAATGATACGAGATTAAGCTCCTTACAGCAATTGTGTTGTAAAGGAAGAGAAATATTTATAAAAAATCCATCATTCAAGGGAAGTTTAAGCAATGACCCCATAATCTTGGCAATATATTTTGAAACCCTTTTGGTGGTGAAAAACTTTGCAAATTTGTTGATAAAAAGATGTTTCTAGAAAATGCTGGAATCTAGGTGATATCTCCACTTTCCTTGTGAAACACACCCAGGTGAAGTGGCTGTAATGGTAAGCTGAAGTGACCCAGCTGAAGAGGGACAAATGCGAAGCCGGATATTGAATCAATAGGAATTGGTTAGAGAAATCGAAAGGAAGCGGTTGGCATTGATTGAATGAATCTGCCAAAGAATTATCGGTAGTGATCCAACTGAATAAGAGAGAAAGCGGCTTGTATCTAACAGGAAATCTATCGAGAACTGTCAGAGTCTGCTTTAGATGTGCAGAGTATTATTGCGGAGATTTGTCAATAGCGCAAACTAATCAGCCGGTAAGCTGTTCGTGTTTATATGTTGCTAATCTGTACAAGTGCTCAGTTTTTGTGCTGCTTTTTGTTGTTATTCTGCCCAAATACTTATTACATGTGTATCGTCTCGTCCAGAATGTTTATGAATAAAGCATCGTTTGTCATTATCATTCATGTTGGGCTGATTTTACTCCCGTATACACACACGAGATAGAATTTTTGTAACAATACTGTAAAAAAACATGATTTTAAAGCATTTCTTATTAATACATACTCATAAGTATTTAAGAGTTTTTTTTTGCAGTTAGTTTATAGTTATTATATCAACTATTTCGTTTCCTATTTGAAAGTAACTCAACAAGTGTTTCTAATTAAGGTATAATTACAAACTCATTGCTTTTTAAGCAAAACCTTTTTTTAACGAAAATCAACCTACATTTGACTGATTAGGACGAAAATATTTCTACTTAATATATTTGTTTTCTTTGTAATTTCTTCAGGGTTTGTTTAATAGGAATTGGACTAACCCTTTCACTACCAGAGGGAGAAAAAAGAAGTACTTGCCTGGGCCCGTGGCTTCTTCCGCTGGGTGTCACGCTGTGCCCAGATGATTTTAGATATTAAGTCTAAATCGCGAAAAAAAAATTCCTATAAAATTGGTTATTTGTTAGAATATTTTGGATTTTACTTATATTATTTAAAATGCATTAAATGTAATATATACGAAAGAAAAGAAAAAAAAGTTTAATCGAAAATTGTATGTTTTATACTTAAAATTAGTCCATAAAAATCATATCTTTTACGAAAATGCAAAATATACTTACATTTATTACGTAAATTTCATGATGTAATGATCTAGTATTACATGAAATATTAAGATGTAAAAAATGAATCTTATTTCGCTGCATGGTATTTTTTATAAAAAAAAACTTATTCAATGCATGGTCCAACGTATTATATTTTACAAACATATTTTGTCAACTTTTGACGCTTCCCGCAAGATTTTGAGTAAAAAGCACATCTTTTTCTTTCTTTTTTTTCCTTTAATGGCTATGTACAGATTTGGGTTGTTTTCGCTAACATCACTGTCAGATACATTCATAAATTCGCAAATCTCAGTATCAGATAATTACTTTCTTTTCGTCATGACTGTCTCTACAAATAAAAACCGACCGAATGAAACAAACAGCTGATAGTATCTGCTACCAAAAGTCCTAACCCCCCATAATGGGCTATAAATTCTCCTTAGAACTTCTAAGAAGCAAGCAAGAAAGAAAAAAGCAAATCGAAATCAAGTGCGCCCTTTAAATCATCTCATTAAATTTAAAGAGCCGTGCCGCAACACGTGCTTTTGACAATCCTTCAACTCCTGGTAGCCGGAAGTGAAATCCAAGTCCATACCACCAAGTTCAACACTCCAAATAACCTGTCTATATAGATTTCACGGTATTGTAACACCATATAGTAGCATTAAAAAATCAAATAAAATGTTCTCATGGAGTGATTCTGAATTGTTACGTTGGTCTGTAGCAGTCATTCTCGGAGCGTATCTAATATGATACGCTGGGCACAGGAGAGCAAACGCTAGCGTATCGCGTGTGATACGCTGGGATTGAACGGGCTAAAGAAAAAAAAATGAAGATATATGCATGGAGCGTTAATGAATTTCAAAATATGACTATCCTGCATCTATTCACTACTCATCATACATATTCTGGAAGACGGTAACAGCAAAGTGGTTCAGACATCCTGTCTAAGACGCTTGAACCACGCAATTTTCCTGAAGCAATGCCATTTCAGACTTTATTGTTCTAGGGAGTAAAAAAGTCGGTTAGAACCGGATCTTAGCTACAGGATGATTATATCAGCCTAGCGATTTTACATTTATACATCTAAGTACCTTCCTCACTGTTAGCTCATTGTTGAGATTGAGCATCTAAGTAGTAAAAAATTTCCGATACAGTGGGTTCTTATCCTAAAACGTTCAAGTACTTCTACGCAAAGTTTACCAAACTTTTTTTTTAATCTCCAAGTAAAAAATTCTTCATTGATAACGTCTCTCGCATCAAAGGAGACAGTTAGGTTTTTTTACTTTTAAATACGCTGGTGTGGATCATTTTTTTTTTGTCGAAAAGTACCCTATGCACCGTTAATTTCTTCACCTTTTGTTCTCTGGTTCATATTCAAAATCCGTATATCGTCAATGGTTCTCACTCAGTCTAAAGGACTTGGATAAACATCCAAGTGTTCCAACAGTGCACGAAGAATCGTCGTACATTGTTCAATTTGTTCGATCTCCAGCACAAACATTGCACTCATTTTCTGCATTTGCTATCATCGGTATCGAATACACAGTTGTTTTCATTAAATTTAACTGTTATCACTCGAACACTCGACTAGTGATCTCGAATTTTAATCACATGATAATTGGTTAATAATATAGAACCTCCAGTGTATTATTCGTTATCGGCGTTTTCCACCATATCCTTTAATTTTTATGCCTCTTAAAAATACGCGTTCTGGACGTAAGCCTCACGAATCTTATAAAAAAAAAAAACTCCACAGTGAATTTCTCTAGTTTAATGCTGTTCACAACGCTGCTTGAAATTTCATAGTATTTTCTCGATCTCAACTCAAACACGAGACACAATTATAACTTTGATAAAACCTGCATTCTTAAATGACTTCAAGACAACTGAAACGATTTTCTTAGATCATATCACCCGCCTTCCATTCCACCCATCGAGACTACCTTCCCCATCTTATCACCAACAGGGAAAAATAAGTCCTGCCATTTATTGGACAAACCATGCAAAATAAATTTACATGTAGAAAAAGTCTGGAATTCTTGAATAAGTTAAATACACCCTTTCCAGGTTATCCACACCTAATTTTGTGCGAGTGATTTCAATTTAATATTTAATTAGAATCAGGCTATCATCTTATTTGCTTAAAAAATGAATATCTAGTGGTAATGGAATCTTTCTATAAAAATTAAGAGTTACGCATTTTGATAGAATACAGAACATATATAAAGTAATAACTTTTCATATTGATACGTGGGTAATTTTAAAAATATCACAAATATAGCTTTCTTAGTTGACCGTAAATTTAGGAAAATATTACAACATAATTAAAATATTGACACATTAATGTAAAATAGTAAACAGATATTTAAATGTTCAAAAGTAGGTAGTGAATTTCTTTTTGTAAAAATATTTTTAAATATGGAAAAATAAAAAGAATTAAACGTCACTCAGACTGTGTTGAAAATTTTCATTACACTTATTTTATTTCACGTTCATTAACAATGTATTTATATAATTATGTTTGATGTAATGATGGAATTTCAATTTAACTCTTAAAGAATGAAATATACAGATTGTTTTGAAAATAATGGGCCGAAAAAATTCAAAGGTTGATTGGAAACATCAAAAGAAGCAAATTTCATCACACACTACACAAATGGACCAGTAGGCAGAGTTGTATTGTGAAGCTTAAATCGCGAGTTTTCCTACACATCGTCATTTCTACAAATGATTTCAGGGTGCAGGGCAGTATACAGCAATTAGAAAAAGGCATATATACTTTTTATTTATCGTCTTGGGAAGGGGAATGGTCTGGAAGCCGAAAGACTGCACATGCAGCGTTTACCGAGTATTTTCACTGCTAGCTTTCCTCCTATGCATTGTATGATGAAAATCGCTTGTTTAGATGTCTGTCCATTAATTTTGAAACACCCTGCATGTTTAACAAAATATTTTATACACATATCATTAACTTTTATTGAAGAAAATCTATAATTGATAACAACACTTTGATGCTATTCATATTTAGTTGCACAGTATATTCAAGAAAAATAAATTCAAAATCTCTTTTTAATTTCATTCCCTTCTAATAAAACTACAAGCAAATGATTTGGTCGATATTATAAATATACTCGAAAAGCAAGTAATAATAAATATAATAAAATAAACACATTATTACTGCATTATAAATGAGGTAACTTTCTCAACAAAAAATCAGTTTTCATACATTTAAATGGAAAAATAATATCTCAAGAACTATATGTTCAGAACAAAAAATACGCTTTTCCTTTAACATAGTTCAGTAAATTACATTAAAAAAAAAACAATACGGGAAGCAATTCCAGATGTAATAGTCACCGAAACAGATTATAACTCAACTGTAAGTACCTTCGAAATGTAGCTCACATAAAGCCAAACAGGCTATTCTTTGAAGAGCTTCCGCTTAAATGGGCAACACTCTTCCTCACAAAGTAGAATTTTTCAATGTTAACAAAGCTGTTTTGTGCTATGAACTGAATAAAAACGAAAAAATAAACAAAATCCTGTGATGTAAATGTTTTAGGCTCAAAATAAATGTGATTGTTCAGCAGACAATTCAACATTTAAAAGCACCATTCCTAAAAAAATACAGTTGCAAAAGAAAAAGAATGTTCTATCTTAGGAACAAAACATATCAAAGTGGACTAATACAAGTAGTTACAGTTCTTCTAGGAAATTTTTTTAGAAAACAATTAGGTGAGATAATTTATATTGTTGTTTCGATCACTATGTAATATTAATAATTATATATATATATATGTTTTTTAAATAACAACAGTGACGCTGCTGCATCGTGTTAGAGTTATTATTATTTTTTTTGTGTGTATGGGTTTTCTAGTTTGTTTTATACTCAAAAGTGTAAATATAGATCAAAGAATCGTTACGGAAATTATCATGAAACTTGAGAAAACCGGTACTGAAACTTAAAAGAAGAGTATGACAATGAATGTTATCACGTGCACGTGTTTATGAGTAGTTAAAGCGTTTTCAGAGTGGCTGAGAATACTTTGAAGATGATTCACCATTGGGTCACCCTTCCACATCAAACACCGATGACAATAACGAAAAAATTGGTAATCCGGCTTGATTTGACCGTCGGTTATGTATTTGTGCGCTTGCTAAGACTATAGAAATCTACAAAAAAATCCATGCGACAAATTAAAATATGCAATAAAAATATGTCTGTAATGTGATTTGAATTTCTAACAAATTACTTTTAAAGTTCTGTCGCTAGCTAAGTGGTTTCCAAAATCCATTGTGATAGGGTTGACTTAAAGAAAATATTCTAAATCGTTAATGATACAAACTTTAATAAATGCAGCTCAGTATTTATATCAACTCAAAAGCTCAATATATATATAATGTATGTATGGTTTTAAGTAGCACAGGTCAAATATTCTTGTTCACTTCAATGACATATTTTGACATACATAATGGGACTTCATTATAAGTAGAAGGTGTAAAGAAAGGAGTCTAAATTGGGAGATTGAAAAACTCAAACAAGGTGTACATAATGTTTAATTTTCCTTTGCTAAGAATGTAAATATATATTTTGTATCTTATTTTTAATGGAAATATTTCAAGAATAATGGTTACAAATAGTAAATTTGTTATTTAAAAATTCTAAATTTAACAAGCAATGTAATACATAACACTACTTAAATAAGCAAGAAAAAGAACAAGGATGTTAAAAAGAAAGCGCGAAAAAATTTGGGATTCTAGTTATAAATCGAAGTAAAATATGTGGTGTGTTTCCTTTTATAAAGATAAAAAATAAAATTAATAAAACTCTTTAAAAATACTTATTATGATCTAGAATAAGTATAAGTATCTGGGGCTAACAAAGCTATACATTCCAAATATGGTTTTTTTTTTCGGTAGACGAGAAATCATTAACTAAAATTGCATATTTTAACATTATTGTTGAAAAAAATATTTTAATTTTTAATTTATATACACAATTATTTATATAATTTTTATTTAAGACTTTTGTTGCATTATTTGTTACACGATATCGACAAATTCAATTTATGTGATGCATAAAATCTTTTGTTAGCTTCAAATATTTTGAATAAAAGTTAAGATTGGGCTTAGGTGCTTTTCACGATGAACAGTTGAGTCATTTTTATAGATATATATCAAGTATTAATTATTAATATTTTCTTCATTGCAGCGTATCTATTAATTTGCCAGAGTTATAGATCGCTGGCGAAACTGTTAGCGTATTCATAGAGCGAAATGCAAAGAATAGTTTATATAATGATAAAGGCTACGAAATATTTTTAAAAGAATTAAAACATATTTGTGAATTATATATATATTTCTTAAATTATATTTTTCTGTTACATACGGATCATTACATGAATAATATGATCAATGTGTAAAATATTGTGAAACTCTTGAAAATCTTAAGAATATATTAGAAAAAATACATTTATCTTTAGTACGTTTAAATAAATATTTTCTGTTTTAAGAATTGGCAATGTTTTCAAATTTATATTATCTTACAAAATGTTTCATAGATTTCTATATTATTTAATAATTTATATTTTGAAAGCATTTGTTACATTAGTATTTATAGCAGTATAGTAAAAAAATTTAAGCATCAGAAAAATGCATTGATACATAATATTTGCTTAGTAAATATTCATATTTTTATAAATAGATCATAAATTGTTATTTATTTCTGTATGATAAATTTTTATTTTGTAAAAGCCAGATCATTTTGAAAATTTTCTATTCACAATTTACAATATTAAAGTTAAAATTATATAGTAAATGTTATAGGTACATTATAAATATTGACAATGAAAACTTTTCTAAAAATTTAATTAATAATATCAAATTTTTATATGTACTTTTGTAATCAGTTATATAGCTTAAAGTCATAAAATATTTGAATCTGAAATCAATCTGTAATGATAAACTGTATTCAATTGACATTTT
Organism: Nephila pilipes; assembly: GCA_019974015.1. Taxonomy (NCBI): domain Eukaryota; kingdom Metazoa; phylum Arthropoda; class Arachnida; order Araneae; family Nephilidae; genus Nephila; species Nephila pilipes. The sequence goes on along the minus strand of BMAW01128616.1, from coordinate 8,917 downwards.
CAGAATAAAATGTTCAATATTATAAATGTTTATAAATGTTTACTCGTAAATTATTTTATTAGATACTATTAAATTTATGCAGTTCTTTCATTGATATAAATCTTTTTTTTTTTGCGTTTTTTCTGCTTTCAATTAATCAGTAGCAACATATGATCGTAATTCTGATTAATGAATTCTTCATAAATCAATCATTTTCTTTTTCTCATATCTTTGATCTCATAAACACTTGTAATTATATTACGTATTTTTCTGTTTAAACTAAATCTTTTAATAATTACCACATTCTGTAGAAAAAGTAGACATATATTTTACTTAAATGCTAGTTAGAATTACTACACTACTTGTAGGAAAAGTAAACCTATATTTTTCATAGTATTATTACAAGTTATTTTTATTATATTATTTGATAGTAACTAAGAGAGTATACGACCCATTTTATTCATTTTAGCAACTGCACTATATTTATTACGTATATATTTACTAATACTTCTGATTACAACATATTCATACTTTTCAGAAAGCTTATTATTTTGCAAAGAAATATTATGTCAAAAAATTATTTTTACTTCAGTTTAAACATTAAAGTTCCTAAATATAGATGTATTTATTTTTAAAATCATTAACAACATACAATTTTTTAAACACTCTAAATTTTGTTTGACAGAAAACACTCGATCAGAAAAATATTTTACAGGAATTTCGTTAACTTCGAAAACAATGTTACAAATATTCTTAAACCTCAAAACATTGTAAGCCAATACAGCAAACTTACCATGGAATGAAATTACATTAATCTAAGTTAAGCATTTCATATGTACTGTCTATGTATTCGCATATTTTTAATAATATTTATAAAAAAATATTTTTAAAATTGTTAAGATAGAAAATGAAATTATTTTAAAACTCTCTGAAATATTGTTACATTTCCATCATCTTAACTCCAATATTCTATTCCATTACTGCACAGATATTTCAATAATTTATCTGGTAATGGTTATTTAAAAAGAATTGAAAGAAGTTAAATTTTGGAAACATTTTTAGCAAACTACAAAAGCAAATTTATAGTTAAAATGAATGAGTTATGAACAATTGAATATTTTCTAAATCAATTGTACTCTATAACATCAAAAAAACGACGCACCCAGAAGGAAAAGTCCGATGGAGACAAAAATTGGCGGATAGGAAAATTATTTACTGAATACAAAATGATTAAAATTTTAGAAAAATGGATTGATTTATTTCAGAGTTACATTGTTACAAATTGACGCGCTCAATAATGTGTTGAGCCAGCTCAAGCCTGGATGTAAGGTGCCCCACGACATGGCATTAAGTGATAAAACTCCCTGAAGGTCTCGGGGGGAATTTCTTGCGAAATTTGCTCCAATTGTTGGGCTAGGTCATCAACATTTCCTGGTGATGCAGTTGCCTTCCTATCATATCCTGAACATGCTCGAATGGAGACAGATCTGGCTAAGGAAGTGTGTTGACAAGCTGTAAATCATCATAACAACACGAGCTGTTATGTGGTCTGGCATTATCTTGTTGAAAAATAAGGTCAGGGTAATGCAAAAGGAACGGTAGCAAAACATTCTCAGAATATCATCGACGTACCGCTGTGCAGTAAGCGTGCCTCTAATGACGACCAAAGGGCTATCAAGGGAAATGGCATCCCAGACCATAACTCCTGGTTGATGGCCTGAGTGGCATGCAATAGTGACAGCAGGATCGGCAGGTTGCAATGGTAGTCTCCAGACACATCTTCGATGATCGTCATGATAGAGTTGGAAGCAGGATTCATTGCTAAACACTATACATCCCCAGTCACCATCATTTCAACCTAATCGAGCGAAGCACCACTGTAATCTTTCTCGACAGTGTGCAGGCGTGAGTGACAGGTGGCATACCGATAAGAGCGTATATTTCGCTCTATCAGCCGTCAGTGAATGGTCATGGTGGACACTCGAATTATGACAGCTGATTTGACAATCACTCTGTCCTCCCCATCAGCTGTGGTCCTAGGCCGACCACTACCATGATAATGCTTGAATGATGATCCTTGCCAGCATCTTCTAATAGCCGCATTTCTTCGACCCATATGACGAGCGATTCTCAAATTTCCTCAATCTGCCTCTGTCAATCCATTGATACGACCTCTTTCAAACTCTGACAGTTGCTCGTAATTAGCTCGAATCCTGCGGCGAGGCATAAATTCAGTCGTTGAAAGGTATCCTGAATCGCAATGCAACTGAAAATTTGACCATCAGTTGGAGAATCGCTTCTTATACACACCTGCTGAGTGCGCTGTTCCGATGCTCTGTAGCTTCCATTAATTGTTCATTATGCACCTAATTGCAATAATTTGCATGTTCGGTTGAAATGTCCTTGCATACTTGATTTCATAGCGATCAGGCAACTCTTTCTTTGTGCGTCGGTTTATTTGTTATAGAGTGTATTTATATAATACTTGTAGCGATATTTATTTATAAGGGAAAATTGTCTTGCATATAAAAATATATAAGAAATGTTTTTCAACATCTAATAATGTTATCAAAATATTAATTATTTGTGTAATTTAGTTTAAAAATGTATAACAATATGTAACAATTTGCTATTTTTTAGATTTGTAGATGTAAATATAGTTTTATATTAATAGGTTGGTTATGATTATAAAAAATATTAAAGAATATGTAAGGTTTTTAAATCTATTTCATTTCTGAATCGCTAAGTTTTTGTTACAGAACAAATATTTTATAACTACTTTTTATGAATGTGAATGCTACTATTCTAGAAAAGTATTTTAATGACTTTAAAAAAAAATCTCTTTTTTTTATTCATAAATTATTTATTTCATTTGTTTTCTATAATTTTAATATCCACATTTAGAAATTCTGTCAGATTATTTTTCTTATTGTTTGAAATTACCTTTAAATAATTTTGATAAAAATTTAAGTTATATTTTTCTTCAAAATTATTATATTGACTTATTTTCTCGGCCTGTTGTGCTTCTTTAGCCCTTATAGAACGTTATAATTGTCGAAATCCAAAAAGTACATAGTTAAACGTAAAGGTATCCAAATTAGCTTTATTAAACATTAATAATCTAATTCGAAAATTTATCGGTAAGTGGAGAAATGAAAATACGGAATTTAAACTAAATGCCTTCAAAGAGTTGCAAGAACATTTAATTGGAAGGAAATTCGACCAGTCTTAAGAGTTTACACAGTGAAATTGAAAGTCATTTTGATACTTAGGAAATAGAAACAGAATTGCCGAGCTCAGAGGAGTATTTGAATAAAAGAATTCACTGGAAACAAATATTAATTCAAAAATTGTTAGAATCGAATAAAGTCAATACAGTCCATAATTCAATTGCAGCAGGCTATTATAATCCAATAAATTTTTGCATTTGACGAAAAAAAATGTTGATCTTTCTAAATTAAATATTAATAAGTTCTTTTGAGATCTCATCTAATTGGCTCGAATTTGTGTACGTTTTAAGAGTACAATACATAACAATAACAATCTATCCAAATTAGGTAATTTTAATTACTGAAAATCTTATCTGGTTGAAACAACTGCAAGTTACATTAGCGGATTTTCATTAATTGAAACTAATTACGATATACTCTTGGGATTATTAAGAAGTGAGTTGGAAATAAATAATATTTTAATTCAATCGCAAATAAATTAGTTATTGAAATTATCAGCAGTTAAAATTATAAATGACTTGAGTAGGTTGGATAAAATTTTGATCAGTAAGAAGTTTAAATCAAAGTTTCGTTAGAGGTAGGAATAAAAATGCGTGGTAATTCTTGAAATGAAAATGTGTTTTAAGAAGAGTAAAAGAGTAAAATTTTAAATGTAATTTTTGTAAAATAATTATACCTTTATGAATTTATTCACCGTTTTAGAAGAGAATCACTCTTTAGAGGAAGATCATTTTTATTGTCTAACAGAATATACAATTATAAAAAAAATTGCAATGAATCTAGGTTTAATTTTAAAAGCAATCGAGCATCAGAAACAGTTCAAAAACGATAAAATTATTAAAAATTTAAACTATACATCCGGCTCTAAATATAAGTAAGTATTTTCGTGGTAGGACGGAACATAAGTTTTGTGAATGTGAAATTATCAGGAATAGGAAAAAAAATAACGATTCCGTAATCAGTGCATCCATTATATTTTGATTTTGCATTACTAGGAATTCAAAATACAAGGCTTAAAAACAGTATTTATTAAACTATAGTATCTAGTAATTTAAGATTAGTTTAATGTAATAATATGGGATTATGGGATTCGTAATCATTGAGAATATCCGATTTGGATGTGAACTTAATTCAGAAGTTTGAAAATACGAATTTTTAAAGTGGGAGATTCGATGCTCATCAACTGTGGAATGAAGTACCTTCTGATTTCATGAATAATATTAGCATAGCTAAAAACGGGTTTTGAAATGTGAAGAATAAATTTAAGAAAATGAATGGATTGCATATGAATGTAAAGATAATGCTGGATCAGCTTAGCAAGAAAATAATTGAGTAATGTTTTAGGAATATAATGTGAGTATTTCATGTCACTTGCAACCATTATGCGGTCTGATAAAGACACTAAAATTTGATTCTGTTTTGAATTGTAGAATAATTAATAAAGTAAATTTTGCCTTAAGTTCTTATCTTAAAAGTTACCTAAATTCAAATCCTAATGATTAGAATGCTCGTATTTTTAGAAAATTCAAAATTACAATCAGCACATATATAGATAATACATTTTGAATTCTTAATAGAGCAGAAAAAAATCATGAATTTATAACTCTTGTGATTTTCCCGTAATACTAGTGATACATTGAAAGTTATAGAAATGACTCGTTTCTCTTTTGGTTGAAAGATATCTCCGTTAATATTAAGCGGGTCGATTAGATTAAGAAGCTTATTTTCGGCTATGGAGAGGATAATCCTAAAAGTGTAGAAGCGAATATATCTTTTTATGCGGATGATTTGTGTTCTGAGGGAAATGACATTAATTTGGCCTTCGGCAATCTAAGATTGATGTAATAATATTAGACGCATCTGGAATCAACATACGTAAATTAAATACTAACTATGAGGAGCGAGAGAAGAATGTAGGGGATTCAACAGAGGGTCTAGTTCGAACTGTTAATGTTGTTAAAGGTTTGTTGAAAGCTTAGGTTGGAACTAAAATTCGAATCAGGATGATTCGTCATTAAATGTTAAAAAGCTGAAAGAATTCTCAATGCACGAAGAGATTAATTTTCCCTACAGCTGCCATGACTTCTTTATATTCCTATTATTGCCATCCTGTTAATATTCAGTTTCTTTGTAGTTAGTATTAAATGTTTATTGCAAGAAATTTGATTACGATATATTGATTGGGATGAGGAATTTCCGAACGATCTAGAGCAGTGGTGGCGAAACCGTGGAGCATTGGATGATTACAGATGACTCCTCAGTCAGTTCTGAGTGAGTCATTGTGGTGATGAGTTTTGAAGCAGTGTAAAGAGTCCAGAGTGTGAGAATCTCTGACAACTGCAGCACCATCATGAAACTATAACTCTCTCTTACAGAAGACTATTGTAGATAGGTATTTCATTAAACTAGCATGAATTAGTTAACTGCGTGATTAAGTTATTACTTTTCATCTGTAAGCAAACAGGTGTCATCCTTATCCATATTTACCAACACCTAACCATGAGCGTAAGACGGTATAAACAGAGCTCGAGTTATATGACGCATCTGAAATCGTTTGTCAAAAATTAGGTATCCGTACTGTTAGCTACCCCTGATCTAAAGTTTAAATTGTCCAATTGTTGTTCAGGGGTGAAATGCCTAAGTGATTTTACTGTAAAATGAATTTACTTTACATCTTACAAAAATATTAATGGTACACAAATGCAGTGAATATTCGTATCATTTGATACGCGTTACTACAGGTATAAGGTACTGTTGTTTGTTTTAGATATTTACACAGCGATAGTGAAGTTGTGACTACATTTATAATGCATAAATTTAAAGTGGCTTCTCTAAAGGAGTTGACACTACTTAGATCAATCTGGTTCATCTTCATTTTATTAATAACCGCAGAAAATTTTCCCTTGTTTAAACTATCATTCTCAAATAGCAGATTAGAGATCAGTGCATTCGTTCATGATTGCTTGTGTATAATCATAAACATTTATTGCCGAGATTAACACTTTGGAAAAGAGAAAATAAGAGAATATTCAAAGAAATCTCTTAATATTACATCCAGTTTTAGAAGATGAAAATATTCTAAAATTAGTAGAACACTTAGAAATGCGAATTTTCAAGAAATGTAAAGCATCGAATTATTCTTCCACGTTCACATTGAATCGTTGAGTTGATCATATATGAAATTATTCTCAGCAAAAATATTTGAATTTGTTTTTCCATTGTATAGTGAAGGTTATGGTAAATTATTCTTTAATATTTTAAGTGTTAGACGTAATCTTGTTTAGTCTTATCTGTTTAGCCAGGATCAGCGTGATGAGATATTAATTTAAAAAGAATTTTCCTTCATTAGATTTTTTTTCATTGATATTTATTAAAGATATTAGATGGGAAACAAGTTCTAGATTATGATCTGAGATTGAAAAAACAGATATTTGCATTACGAATAAGTTTGAAACATTTTTACTGTATGAAGAATTGTATTAAACTGTAGAATTCCTTGAGCTTCATTATAATAGAGTTCAATTTCTCTACGATTCAAATTCTCTATTCCGTATTTTGTCTCATCATATATTACAATTTATTTTCAGAAAGACATTTAAGTGTTAAATTTTTGATAATTGCTTAAAAATCTAAGTTACGAGAAAAATAAAATACACAAAGTATTAGAAAGTCTTAAGCACAAAACTGTTTCTAACTAAATAACGATTTTGAATTTTATAGAACTAATCGATATATTTTTAAAGAGTCATAATAAATAAATGATTATATATAATGTTAATTTTTTCAGAAACATTCATTGCAATAATTTTAATATTTATATTCAAAAAATTAGGATGTTTACTAATCAGGC
>BMAW01128615.1:96526-119940 GCA_019974015.1 Nephila pilipes | reverse complement strand
ATGCTATCTATCGTGAATTCGTTCTTTAGATGGGATTTGAAGGATTTAGTATTTAATGAACTCTAGATACTTGCAGGCGAAGTTTTCTTGAAGTCGTATTCTTATTCTACCAATTGTAATCTTCTAAAGCTAAAGTATGTCTCGACATTCTTATTTTTTCCCCTTCTTCTGAGATTGGAATTTTTATTTTAAAGTGGATGAATATTGTAAAGAGCTTTATTGTTTTATTGATTGTTTGTTGAGTGGAAAAGAAGTTTGAAGTTTTTAAGAAAGTATAAAGATAGTACTTATAAATTCGATGTACATTAATGATTTTCATTTGTTTTTGATAATATAGGTTTATTGATTCGTTGCTTATAAAAATCACTAAGTGGAACATTTCCGCGACAAATAAAGATCAGGCAGCCATTTTCAAAAGATTGATCATTACTTTTAAAATCTATTTGAATTAGTTATTTATTTAATAAACTTTATCATCTTTGTGGTTCTTCAAAAAAACATTATTTACAGTTAGTCAGTAAACCTTTTTACTGTAAAAAACAGCAAAAAAAATCGTAGTTTATCTTCGTTTTCAAAAGGTAGTTCTAAATTGGTTTTATTGAATTTAAAACGATTGATTTGCAGTAGAATCGGAAACTTGTAAAGGGTCTGTTTAACAACTAAGCAGTAACTTTATATTCAAATGCTTTACTAATACGAGGGCGGTCTTAACTTTGAAAATATATGTAATTTCTTAAGAATATACAAGTAAAGTATAAATATCGTTCAGTTTCTTTTTTTATGTTCACTGTATTCCAGTTCAAGGGAAAAATAATAATTTTCTATACACTACAAGGTAATCACCTGCGGATTCAAATACCACAAGTATATGTGTTGGAAAGATTTGAAATTTAAAATATATGTTGAAGATAATGGAGTAGATTGGTCTGTAATAAATAGTAAATATATTAGTATGAGTTCAATAACTTTTTTATTGTGTATCGGAGATTCAAATTGTCCAAACATCATCCAATATCAACTAACTGCACAACGAAGAAAAGACGGACATAGTGTTAACGATAACAGTTTAATATAGTACTCACTGTCACTAAACCTACTGTTGTGCCTACTGTGCTAAATAGTTAATAATACTGTGGTATAAACCTACTGTGTTAAATAAGTACTCACTGTCACTTCCTACTGCGTTATACCTGTAGAACACTTACTTCTTTCCTCCATTTATCCTATGCCTTTAAGAGCTTATAAATCTTATATTTATCACTTCCCCCTAAATTACTTTTTTCTTCACTTTTCACTTATAACTTAGTTTCACTTATATTTCACATATTTTTCCTTAATAATAAACTTTTCAACTGATCTTGATTATTATTTATTTTTCTTACTTTAGCTTTTAAGCTATTAACTTAGCTTACTTTGTCTTATCCTTAAACTTTATATGAGACTAGACATCTTTGTTAAGTAATAACAAAAGCAGTTCCTTTATTTATTCATATCCTTTCGCGCTACCTTGGTGATCAATGCAGATTACCTTTAGCACTCAATTACCCCACGATCCACAAACTTTCGAGAGGCAACTCTCTTGCTTGCATCTACTCCACTAGGAGACTGGTTGTATCAAAGAGAGGTGATATTTGACACGAACCCCTTTACAAAAACGCACTCTGAAGACGGGCCTTAAACACTGGTGATAACATATCAATTTAAGTAATGTTTTTTGCCCTCATTTTTAATCTTCTACCATAGCGATCCATTTCAAGATATGTTGGTGATAATAAAGAATTTCCATCATACTTTTTAAATTTGTGTCCCGAATTTGACTGGATAATGAATCAGGACTTGCAATCATATTACACAATTATTGCTGAACTAATAAATATACTGAATAATCTAATAAATAAATAATATTTTACAATAGTGTATCTAATCTCTATATGTTATCGGATGAGTCATTGCTGTTCATTTTTGTTGGAGATTCATGTATGACCATTCGAACTGTAATGTCCTTTTTACGATCTACAGCATGCTTTCATTAAGCATTTCAGCTTTCAAGGTATTTCTAATCCTTAAGAACAGCCTCATTAACATACCTAATACTATGGTTATTGGATGATGCATTACTCATTTCAAATTGAGTAACAAATCGTCTACATTCAGGTGGCCTCAAAAGATACGGATGTTTTTATTTAATATTCGTTGTTATTCGACACCCCACAAAAATACGTGGTTTTCTTTTCAAACTTTACTGCTTGAAATTTAGAATAAAAACACTTTTAGAGGAATTTTGAATCGTTTTGAAAAACCATTACTCTCTTAGCTTCATCAATACATACATTTTTGTCTTTCCAATCATTTTAAAATGAAATAGAGGTTTCTTAGCAATTGTTGAGAAGGGTATAGTTAATGATTATAAGACAATTGCATCATTACATATCATTTTATGGAGGAAATGTCAAAATTTTACTCTATTCTCAGGGTATGCGAAATTTCCTTTTAAGTATTTAGTTTCTGGAATTACTCATTGTTCAGTAATCTTATTTAAAATGATATGTATTACATTATTGATATATTCGTATGTTAGTGTTTTTACATACAATGTTAACAAAATTGACTAAATATTTCATTTTGCCATATAAGGGTATTTGAATGAATTTAGTTAGAAAATTTTTTACTTAAATAAGGTCGTACAATGCTCAGGTATTATTTAATAGCTTATGTATAGTCAGAATCTTGGGAACTAGCAATATCGCTTAGCTCGAAATTTTACTATGACTCTCCTGTAATCAAATTCTAATTAATCTTTTTTCAGATAGCGACATGTTAAAAAAGACATTAACATCTTTTTCCCCCTATTTATACATCATAGGAAAAATATGACTCATAGTTCAAATTGACATTAACTAATTAATTCTCCAAATGAAAGAAATTAGAAACATAGAAATGAATAAGCCAATTGGTGCTTACGTATTTAAAATCAATCAAAAAAGGAGCAAAATAATTGGATAGGGGTCTATAATGATTCCAAAATAATAATAAAAATGCGCAGGAAGGAAAACTTTAAAAAATAACTTAAAATACAAGCGAGATGACCTGAATTAAAAAGAAAAGAAAGAGGGCCGGCCTTTGAAGAAACGCGACAACGAAGCAAAATTTGAAAAGAAGATAATGAAAATCGAGTAAAGTTTGAGGAACTTTAAAGAGAGTCTGAAACATAAAGACAAAGTGTTTTTTTTTTAAAAAAAAAAAAAAGCACAGGTCGTAAAGTTGGATGGCTATATAAGTCTAAATAAAAAAGCGGCAAAGTTATAAAAATAAGATACAAAGAGAACAAAAAGAACGCTTGAAATTTTGCTTTTTTAATGTCTGAGGCAAGAGCGGGATTCCATGAAGGATTTCCCTCCCAAGTAATAAGGTTTAGAAAGGGTTTTCATCTGAAAAAAAAAATGATAAAAATCCGAATAAACGAAATGAATGAAAGATTGTTTTGGGGATGTATCCTTTTAAATCTTAGGGCTAAGAGAGAGTGACAATTTTTGCTTATTGTTTTGCATTTTAGACTTAATATGAATCACTATTTCTCGGAAAATGAAATGTTCCAGTTTGGAAAATTTTTATAAGAGAGTTTTTTTGAGATCTCGCGTTCAGTGAGGATATCAATACGTTAACCATTTTATATTGATCAAGTTTTAAGAGTTACAAATGTTTTTTTCTTGTATAAGTGCTTTTGTTATAATTAAAAGTAATGTGGTAAGAGTGTAAACGTAACGCGGAAAATCCTTATTGATGTTGAAATTTCTAATATTGCTCAGTTTATATTAATATTGTAACTCGGAGTTTAAAATATACTAAATTCTTAAGAAAATACTTACATAACGAATAGTAATAAGGCATATATTTGTTATTTTTATGAATGAATATCACAAAAGAACAATTACAATTAGATTTCATAGAAGTGACATCATTTACAAAATCGCACATCTCACACAATTTCATGAGAAGGAATTACAAATACATTTCTATAGATATTGAACAAAATCATAAATATCTCAAAAGAAATGAACACGTATAATAAAAGAATAAAAGTGAAGCAAATGTAAATTATGAGCACTTAATAATGTATTTTTAGTAATTATCGTAGCAATATGAGTGTATCAGTGATACTGTTTTCTTTGAGTATTTTTGAGTGGAAGCAAGCCTAGCTAGAACCTAGTAATTATTAAATCAGGTGTAAAATAATTATTTTAATTATCATCCAAATATCAACACTGATATCATAATTACATCACAACTCTTGGCCATTCCAGCATTATTTTCGTTTCTGCCAAACTTAAAATGAATTTTATCATGAAAAATAACCTTAAAATTAAGATTAACAAATTCGTTGTATGACACATAAGAAATAAATAATAAAATAATGCCACGGGAAAATTTCCATATCGCATTCTTTTATTTAATAGCGAGCGAATCAAAACAGTTTTCAAAACGGTTAGTAAAGAATTCTTCTTTCAGTCGCCTTGTAGTCTTGTTTCCTGTATTTATTCCATATATTTAAAGAGAACTCATTAGAATGTATTATAGCCGCAAAGGCTCATTGTGAAAACTAGGAACTATCATACGCGCATTATTTAGCTTTATGGACACATATTGATGAATCGAAGTAACTGCAGACACAAAATGCTCATATACATAATCACTTCCATTGGAATCTTCAGAAAATGGAAGTGCTAGATTAAACTCAAATGGGGTTTCATAAATATTCACTAAACACTCCCGATCGGAACTATAACATTCACTTTAAAGTTGAATTTATGCGCCGTACTTTATTGTATCCAGAGTCTATCGTAAAATGGTCGTTTAATTTAATTCGAAAATAAGTCCCGCACCCGTGTTCACTGGCGGAACATTCCGTAACAGAAACGAGTGGACCAGAATAATGTTGGACTGCATAAAGCTTTTCAATGCCACTCCAATCCATCAAATCTGTATCGAATTTTCTAGCTGCTTCCTTTTCTACCTCTCACCCTCTTTTAACTTTTAAAGTGCTCACTTGGAAGGTCCTCTTAAATGAGAATCCATTCTCAAGGGCAAGGAGGGTTTCAAAAGGGAGAAATACTCATTATTTCTCTGGAGCTTTGGAATATTTCTGGAAAGTGTCACGAAGTAGTTCGAGACGTTTGGTATTTCTAATGTAATATTTAAAAGCCTGCAGTAGCTGTTCTTAGCACAAATGGGATTTAGGAGCAGTTAAGAGTCTGAAAAGTTTAACTGTTCTATAGTGTCAGAAAATGTCGGTTAACTAACATAAGTACCTTTCAGTTTTTTTTTCAAATAATTATGTGAAATAAATATTATGAATTATTTTGAATAAAGTTAATTAAATAAACCTTCAAGTTTATTTGTTACTTTAAATAATGTTACTTCAAGTTACTTTAAATAATGTTGTTCAAATAAGTTCAGGTTCCAAAAGTGTTGCCGAATAATTACGATTCAAAGCAATTTTGCATTCACTTATTAATGAACAGAAATGATTTAGTATGAACAAATATTTTTCAGTGCTCTATTTCCTGAAAATATCTAAGAAGATCAATTTGTAGAAACTCTCATTATACCTCTGAATATTTTAAATATTTTCCGAAGCTGTCACTAGAAGAATACTTTTGAAATCATTAGAATGTTTAATGTAATATTTAAAAGCATACTAACAACAAATAGAAGTTTGAAAGAAGTGAGAGTTCGACGAGATAATTTTAACGTCTCCTCAAAAAACGCAACTAGCATACCGAAAATAACTCTGTCATTTCAAAACACAGTACTTCAATAATAATTCAAGGAATTTCCTTTTGCTATTTTTTAAAACAATTTGCTTTAATTAATGCAATGCACGATGAATATGTATCTTTTAATGATCTATGCTCTGATATTATGCTTAAAGCAGTAAGAAGATGCATCTATTGTTCGTCTGAAATATTTGGATGTTAGAGAATATCTTACGAGTAACTTCCAGAAGTTTCACATTTATAATACAGTATTTAAATAAAAGCTTAGGCCTACTGAAATACTTGGAATTTTTGGATATTTTGTGTTACTTCAAAAACTGTCAGGAAACTTACAAGACCAACCTGCATTTCTCAAAAATTCTGTTTAAACTAATCTTAAAGGTATTTTTTCAATACTTGAAAGTCAATTACGTTCATATTACGCTTATTAATAATTTGTGTGTGTGTATGTGTAGGAAAATGCATTTCATACGCTTCTTCCGGTTTCGCACTTAGATTAAAAACATTCTTAATGCCTTCCTTATTGAGGATGACCGTTTGAGCTACATAGACTGTCGTGAATATTAGTGAATATAGAGCACTAAAAATGGCAATTTTTAATTTCAAAGTTCTTATGTGATGTGATAAAGACACTATATGGAATTAGATATCATCTCATACTTCCTTTTCAACATGTGATTAAAGTTGGCATATTTAAACTCAATAAACAATATCCGTAAGGTTGTTCTAGTAATAGGGTATGTAAAGTATTGAAACACAAATTCTTAAGAAATTATAGTTCAACTATAACAAATAAATATTAAATATATGATATTATTGTAAAAATCTTTGATTCATAATTTTGTTTTTACGATGGTGGATTTAATTTAATTAAAAGCTAATATCTAAGTTTTTTTACAAACTGATATAAAAACCCAAGCCTTAAACCTCATTTTTTTTCAAATTAAGGAAAACATCTCTATCTTAAATGATTAATGTTTTATTAAACAGTTTCTTAGTAATGTTTGTTAATTTCTTACTGGTTACAATCACTACTGAACATTTATTTTAACTATTCAGAGTGCTTTATTTTTTCGGATGACTACCGATAAAATGTTTAGTATAATGTTGTAAAAATTCTAAAATTAAATTTCTTGCCCTATTTTACAATTATAAATACAATTTTAAAATAGAATATATATATATATATATATATATATATATAAACTTTAAAAATTTTGTGTTTTAGAGATGAATTAAAGACACTTTTTAAACAACATACATGTAAATTCTTAAAACCAAGAAATATTTTTATTGCGTAATAAATTGAGATCCTTTTGATATTTTAATTCATTATTTTCAAGATAACTCATGACATTGCTATTTAAATTAGCAAATAAAAATATTTTAGATTTAAGTATTTATAATGTCAATTACATTTTAATAAATATCTGCAAATTATATTTTGAGATTTTTGACCAGAACAAATAATTGAAATAAAAGCAAATTTCTAGTTTAACATTTTGGGAAAATATTTTAATTGAAAGCATATTTCAAAGTTTTATAAAATTATAAAAATAATAATTAAATTTCTTAATGATTTTAAAAGGTAATTATCTACAAAGATAATTTTGTGTTGTTAATTTAAAAAAAAGATGACTTTGTTCATTTAGAAAATAAATATTTTATTATATTACGTAATTTCTTTTTTTAATGTTGAAGAAGTGGTTTTTACATAAATTTTAGAATAATTTCATAAATTTTATAAAATATTTTGAAAAAAATAACAAATTCAATTATAATCTTCTGAAATGAAAAATTTGCTATTAAATACATGTTAGAAAATTATTTACATTTTCTTGACTTGCAAAATTATGACCTAAAATAACAACTTTGATATTTCAATTCCAAAATAATTGAATTTATGTCTCAAATAAATAAAAATCTTCAAACAAATTTGTTTTAAGCAATCCGACAGTCATGAAAATTAACACTGCAATTTCTATCCTAATAAGCAATTCGTCTTACTCAATCCCGAAAGTAAATTTAATTATGTTTTAAGAATTACAAAATACTCCGAATCAGTCGGTATATCGTGGTTCTCCAATAATGTAAACATCATGGGAATGGTAATTAAATTTATTGAAGCTGGCTGGAAAATTGAAGACTACGGAATTAATACATAGAAAGATTTATCATGCGCCTCGAAATTAAAATCATTATCTGTCACATTCAAAACCTATGAATTCATCCATTTTTGTAAATTTGCTTTGCAAACTCTAAATATAGGGATAGCTTCAAGAAATCACTTTTTGAATACAATGAAATAAAAACACATCATTCACTGCATTCATTCCAGTAAAATAAAATTGAATCAAGAAAAATATTTATTGATCATGGTAATCGAAATTCAGTGGCCAAAACACATATGTATACATTTTAACTATAACATCAATGACATTATTCATAAAAATATTCTTATACTTTTAAAAAGTCTAATATTGTATCTTGGTTTAACAATGGAATAATATTGCTTTTTTTGTAAAATAAAGTGTTTCAATTCACTAGTTTAATTACTCCAGCCTTTGTACATAAATTCTGAATTGTTTTAATGATTATACAACAAATATATACAATATATTTGCTTTTAACGGCTATAAAAATAAAAATGAAACTTATTTTTCCTTATTTATGAAATGTTTAAATATTTTTGTTAAAAATATTAAGGCATGATGTAGCCAAATATTAAATTTGTTTAACTTCAAAATGATTTAAATTGCTAGAAATACATATGTGGCTTAGAAGTTTGAGTAATTTTATTCAATTGTAATAGTAAATTATGCACTAATATGTCTTAAATACTTATATAAAAATAGTATTATGTTAAAAAAATTTCTCTTAATTTTGGCTTACAATTAATATTAAAAATATTTAGTTTGAAATATGTATTGATGAATGAAATTTAAGTTTACTTCTCTTAAAAATTTACTTTGGCGATTTGTAGACATTTTGTTAAGTTGTCTTTCATTTCTTAATATATTTTAAAAACAATTACGTTTGTATTACGCAAGTATGTGTATAATATTTATATATATATATATATATATATATGTCTGTGTGTAATTTATCACATATACTGTCAAGCGTATCTACCTATCATTTCAACATTTTGCTGCCGAGTACAGTTTCTATTTTGTGTCTGCGCCAATCACATGTCAAATATATTCCAAAATGTCTTAAATAATCTTTAAACGGAGGAAATAACCGGAAAGTTTAGCGGGTAAGAAATTTTCTAAGATATCGGAAAATAGGAATGACTGACACGTCTCATTCGTCATACGATTTAGATCTAGTATTTTTCAGTTGAAGAAACTCACTTTTTTCGTACATGTCATCTTTTAGAAACCGATGATTTTCTACTCGAAGAAACCCCTCTCTTGTAGAAGAAATAAGAAATTCATCATGGGTCTTCAGAATGACATTAGTGCTATATCTTCCCACACCAGTTTTGATGGATGTCATATATATTTATATAAAAATGACTGGAATCGGATCTTCTACTTATCATAAGTGCCTAAGGGTTCTAAACCTTTAACTCGATGCGTCCAAAATGTATGAAATTGCTTCAAAAGTTTTAAAATAAAAGGTTTAATCAGCTACAACTCTTTTTAACTTTTCAAAAGGCAGTAACTTTAAACTAACTTATATATATTTATTATGCAATATTTGATATCGTTTTCTCTCGCATTACCATTAAATTTGAATAATTTATTATTATTATTATTTCAATCGCATATATTTTTCAACTATTTCTATGATTTTGATTGAGAATTATTCTTTTTTTTTTTTTAATTTTGAAATAAATAAAATTTACTTTTTTTTAAATTTTGTATAAATTTGTACAATTCATGCGAGTTTACTGAACTATAAATTTGTAAATCATTTCAGTACCGTAATTTATTGTTTTCTTAGTAGAAATGTCCGGAATAAATATAAGTCATTATTAAACTAGATTTTACTACACAAGATTTGCATCACCAATTCAGTAAAATAAAGATGTATTATAAATAATATTTTATGAGTTTGAAGATTAGTAAATGCCATCTAAGTACGAAAAGTAAAATCATTTTAAGTAAAGAGCTTATTAAATAATTATTGAATATAAAAAATCCATATTTTAATAAGCTTAATTTTTCATTTCTTAATACATAGTTCTGTGAATTAATTTATTTATTAAAATACATGAGTTTTTCTTCTTCAACATTTGAGTTTACATTAATATGAGATTGTAATTCCAAATGTACATTTTTTACAGTAAACACAATTAAGAGAAATAATTTATTTTTATGAAAAGATCTGTAAAATAAACGTAGAATCAACAAATACATTTGTACATAAAAGCAGCTTTAATAGATGATTTATTATATTACATTTTAAGATTAAATGCTTTTACTTACATGTTTCTTTGCAAACATGCATTTTCCTACTTATTAACATTTGTATGGAAAGTTATGTGTTTTACTTTCAAAAAATGACATGTTTTTCTTGCTTCAAATATTAGATAAAAATATGTAAAATTATATTCATTTATATTGGGACTGCAATTGATCAAAAAAATTAGTTTACTCTTAAGTTACTTTCAAATAACACAAGAGTAATGTAACTTCTTTGAATCTTGGTACACCAAAATGCTACCATTCTTAAGAATGTGATCATTCTATAATCAAATTTATCCAAATATATTAAAGAATACAGAGCATAATATTTGAAAA
Source organism: Nephila pilipes (assembly GCA_019974015.1). Taxonomy (NCBI): domain Eukaryota; kingdom Metazoa; phylum Arthropoda; class Arachnida; order Araneae; family Nephilidae; genus Nephila; species Nephila pilipes. The sequence goes on along the minus strand of BMAW01128615.1, from coordinate 109,415 downwards.
AAAAAGTTATGTAACAAAACCAAATGTTTAAATTTTTATCTAATGCAATATAATAATATCTTAAATGAAGCGAAAAAGTGAAATTAGATTAGTGTATTTGTGAAAATACTTTAAATTTTTACCAAGAGTGTTTTGGTTAGTTTATTTATGTGAAGGATTATAAATATCTTATTTATACAATAATATTTTCATCCCAGTTTTTAGCTTTTGTTTAAATTTTTAGGTGTAATATTGAATTAATTTTCGTAACCTACATTGATATTTCTGTAAAGCTTTCGCAGTGATTGTTAAACAGAAATAATGTAAGAGTACACTTAGCTCAAACATAAGGTTTTGATAAATATCAGATCATATGTCTAATTCAATAATGGACGCTTTAATATCTCATACATTTATAAGATTAAGAAGAAAGAAATTTGCTTGTTGCACCTGCTTTCCCTTTCCTTCTCCATAGCCCAATGAGTAAAGGCTACATGTTCGATGCTATCTCAGTAAGTTATTAAGTTAAATAAAAAATAAAAAATGTGAAATCTAAGTACTAGGTTTCGAAATATTCTGAGACATAAATACGATGCAAATTACAAAAAAGACAATTGCTTCTTTATTTGAATAAAATATGTTTAAAATACAAAGAAAAGGCAAGTAAATTATCAAAATTTGGAATAATAAGAACAAATCATTAGTTAGTAATTACATATTAAATGTTATAATTTCAAATGCTGAAACATCCTAAGCTTAGGTTTAGTCTTGTATGGAAGCCGACAGGGAGTGATATTCTTTCAAGTGACGCTGATGCATAGTAAGCCTGTCAAGATTTTATTTTTTCTTGCAGACGTGGCACGGAAATGTGAAAATTGAGACACCAGATCATGTTCTGTGACTTAACCAGTGTTCAAAATCACAATGAGGGAACTTAGAAGCAATTCGAGGCAAATAGACATAAAGTTGCTTCTATAAGTGACGTTATTAAAACAATGAATCAAATTTTTGTTTTATGTATTTCGATATTTTGTGTGGCCTGAATATGATTACCGTTCTTTACATCATGTTTCCCATTTATACAATTGATTAAAAATCTGTTGATTTTCCTGGTTAAGGAAAAATTCTGAAAACCCTGGGGATGCATGCGGATCTTACGGGATTAGATATTAAGATAAAATAAATGGTTGCAAGGTAATTTGTTATAAAATTAACCCAATCTCGTGATAGCATTAACATGTCTTTGAACAATCGGAATTAGTAATAGATCAACTAGGGATAACTATCTTTTGCAAGATATAGCACCCCAAACTATAAAAAGAGAATTAATGATTTTTTTTCACTAGATCAAAAGAAAATTTACTTTTCGGTCGCTATTGTAATTAATTTCACTTATCTTATATACAAATTTGTAAGGCTGTTTGTTTATCCGTCATACAAATCCATACCATTGATCATATCCTTCTAATTTTGTAAGGTGCTTCGCTGATGTATGGAAGGAGAAATAACTATATTCCTACCAAAAAAATCAGAATTTTTTTTGGGGTGATAAATCTTGAACACTCCTTTACTTTTTTAAATTTTCTCTTTGTTTCTTTATCGGTAGATACAATAATTTTTCCCAAGCTTTCCCTACTCAAAAGATATACATTTTACCAGCTTTTCCAACGTAATTTGTTACTTTGAAATCACTTAATAACTAACAGAGCCCTATTCAGTTCTGTTCCTGGCCAAATCTGTATATATTAATAAAATGAAGAGTTTATGCGTGTTTTTGGACGTGCAACGTAATTTAAAAATGGAAAGGGGCAAAAACAGGAATTTTGGTACATTGAAACTGTAGGTAATGATTATATGCACCTCGAAGTGAAATTTTCGAAATTCTCTTTCAGAGTTTTAGAAATTTTTTGTTAAATTGGCTAATAAGGTAGATTTTGTCTTCTCCATGCATAATCTTATTGCATTTTACGTCACAGGATTTCACGGTAAACTTCTGCTTTTTTATTATCTGTATTCATGAAGTTTTTTAAAGACATTATTTCATTTTCTTGCTCCTTGATTAAGAAGGTACTATATCGCAATTGTTGTTTACATATATTTGTTTGTTCTCTGCTATAAATATTGTTTCTGTTTCGAATTAATCATTTATTGAAAATATTCGACGATCAACTAAACTCTTCTTATTATTAAATAATATTGTCAACAAAACACTTCATTTTTTTTCAATAACGTGGGTAACATCCATAACCCATCTTTTCAAAATATACCTTCTTATTCTTCAAATCGCGGTATTAAGTCCCTCAAAATATTCTTTTAAATTCTAATATTACATAGTTTATGTTTTTTACTTCTTTTACTGTTCCTTAGCAAACCCAATAAGTTAGATTTTGTATCAGAATACGTTAACCTCCCGCTTTCTATTTTCCTGACCTAAATTCAATTTCCCATTTATTATTCGATCACTTTATTTTTCACTATTTTAAATAAAGTAAAAGCTTTTCTCTTTGAATTTATTTTCCTGAAATTATTATTTTTCACCATTTAATGATCGTATTTCATATATTTTTTCAATTATTCATAATATTGAACCAATTTTTTGTATAGTATTTTGTGGCCTAACTCTCGAATGATATGTCTCAAAATTATTATTCTATTACCATATGAAAAATTCACATATTTTAGAACACTGAATTAATTTCAAATGTGTTAATTAATTAGCAAATTTTACAAAATAACACTAAAAATCAGCAATTTCGGATTTTTCATAATTTTTAAATAGCTCCATCCAGAAATATAACTATGTTATCTATGTTAAACTGTTATCTATTAAAACATTATTCAACCGGCGTACAAAATGAATATTTGGTCATATTTTAAAAAATTCGAGGAAAATCAATTAATAGTTTTATGCAAAATTATGTTTGCACAACTGTTAACGAGTTCAGATTTTTCTCTTTCTCCATCTCAGCTTTTGCTATGGCTTTTGCCCCGTTATGTAAAGCATTAGAACATATTACATCACATGACATCAGAGCCTCTATGTCACTTATATTTTATTTTTCTCCATAGATATTTTTGAAAATCATTTTATTCATGGATTTATTTATTCCTCTTAAAAATTTATATTAAATATTTTAATAAAACTTTTGCTGAGGATTATTTTAAATATTCATCAGATATTCCCTCTAGTTCACTAAAAAATTTATCCATAACGTTTTTTTTTTTTTTTTTCATTCTCACGAAACTTGGTTGTAAAATACTTTCACCATCATCGCTAAAATTGATTTAAACTTTCAATTTATTACGGTTATTTTACTGTAAATATATTAACGATGCACCGTAATTATACTCAAAATAGCAGTTAACTTAGAATTTAGAATATTTAAAGAATATTTATAAGTAGAAAAAAATGATGTTTTATTTTATTTACAACATACTGTATAAAACTGTTCATTTAAAAATTTAATATCATGTATAGTTTATTGTGGAATTTTAATTTAAATTGAATTGGAAAATATTTAACATTATAGAAATTCTAAGCTCATTTTCAAAAAATAAATTACATAAATATTTAAAAATAATCATCCCTTGCAGCCTTCTCTTATGACCAAAAATATTTTACCAGTAAAAAACAGTGGAACAATATATTTAAGCATTTTAACAAATTTATAAAATGAAATAAATTTTATAATTTGAAAACTATACGAACGAACCTGTGAATTTTATAGAGGATGCACACCATAGACGAGATATATACCAAAATTACATTAACTAATTAAAGAACTAATAATATTACATATGAATGTAATTGCACTTTTCTTAATTTCTAAATTCGTTAGTAGAATTTTTAATCAAGATTTAGTTTTTAGAGATAATAGTTGATAAAAACATAACGTAATATCTTTTATCTAAAGTATTAATTTAAATATGCACAATCTTTGTATATAAATTTAAAAAATTCTAAATATATTTTTATTTATTTAAAAGCTCACATTAATAATTATTTGGAAAAAAGAACTTATTTCAGAGGGCATTAAGCAGAATGATGAATCAAAAATTATAATTATTTATGAAAATTGGTTGTCTAAAGTAAATACTAAATTACGGCTTATGTAAAGTGTTTGATAAGAAAAAATTATGCATTTCAGGAAAATAGTTTAAATACTGTGGTCCACAATTGAGTTCAATTATATATTTCTATGTACATTTTGTGTAGTTAGACAAAGAAAAAAAAACTACAATTGATAGTTAATCATTAAAGAACAAAAGAAACAATATATATTATTGTATGATTTCGACTTAAGAAATAAGATCAAAATTGGAATTAGTCTATTCTCTTGTTAACATTTATAATTAACAATACTGACGCATTGATTTAATTTTTTCAGAACATATCGGTTAATTAGATTAAAAGGTATCATTAGATGAATGACTGAAACAATCTTATTTTTTAGGACTTAAGAGTTTGTGAAAGAAAAGGTTTGGAATAGAAGGAAGTATTTCTTTTTTCAACGTATCGATTGATTTCTTTACCTGAACAATTGGTTTGAAAGAATTCAATTTCTGGAAAGAGGATTTAAGGTTCAAAGGAAATGAAGATATACGCCTCAAAGCTTTAAAGCCATGGTTAAATCCATTGAGTATCGAATAACGATTTAGCTGTTGCATTGAGTTAGCTAAATTCATCAGGATTTTTTGAAATGCTGAAATGCCACATATAACTTATGTAAAAAATAAGTTATTTCTATGAATCATAAAATTTTACCAAAATAAAAACAGAAAAAAAATGAATTTTATATATAAAAAAAAGATTATAATGAATAAGATGAATTAAAGACAGGTAAAACAAAATTTCAGATGCATTTTGAGAAAAAAATTAAATATATATTTGTAAAACTGATACCAATTAATTTGTCAAAAATAAAAGGAATTCGAGATAAACACAATTTTAGACACTATTTAACATTTTTTCCATGAAAAAAGTGGAAAATATAACGAAAATTCAAAATAGTTTTGAAACTTTATCAGATGAAAGGAACTGAACATTTAATCGAATTATTTAATAAATTAGTGATAATAAACTATTTTATAAACACATTAACTTAGAATATTTTTGAAGCTTAATTGTATTTGTCCCCCCCCCCTTTTAATGAACCTATTGATAAATAAAATTATTTATCTCTCAAAAGAAATAAATTTTTGTGATAGCCATAAGCATTCAGAAATTTCATGTCGAATGAAAAATTCTATTAATTTTTAAAAATCATACTCAAAAGGTACGAGTACTTTAAGTGAAAGAAAGCAAAATAATCGATATCAGCTCCAGTTATTGATATATTTAACCAATACTCTTAATTCAATTTGTAATTTGTTTCAATGAATTCAAATATACTACATTTACACCAAACAATTAATAATTTTTAAAGACCGTTGTTCTAATAATTACACAAGTGTTAGCTTTATAGCTCCAGAAGCAATTATGAAATAAGTTAATACTTAATCCAAAATTCAGCAATTTCGAAAATGATTAAAGGAATCACAATTAGAGTTTATTTCCTTAATTATATATATATATATATATATCGAAGTTTTAAAGTTTCCATTTTGATTCATAACACTTTTTGTGGAATATTCAGGTTTCTTTATAGTATTGTTTAACCAGGTAATATGGCAAAAGCCAAATATATACACAGTTTATAAAAATTAAATTTTAATTTATTTATGGTTTTTTTATTTGTCTTCTTTATTTTAAGCATCGGTTATACACATTGATGTTATGAACTTTTTCTTACCATTATATTTTTCTTTAATATTCATTCAGTTACATCATTCTCTTTCCTAACTGTTTTATTGAATGATGCTTTTATCTTTTTTTTTTTTCGTCCTTGTTTCTGGCAAATAAAAAAAATATTTGTTTTTCTTACTTATAATCTATAATCCAAACAATTATTTGTATCTATTATTTGAAATCTTTAAAATTTTTGTAGTGATTTAATTCTTGCTTCTATACCAGGCATTGACAACCTATGGCTTGCTGTAGAAGGTCATATATTGGCCAGTCTAGGCACGCGGTAAAATATTCGGTGGCACTCTGCACCACTCTATTAAGTTATACGATAAAGATAAATTATCCAACTACCTGCGCCTCACGCATTTGCTCTGTTTTCTTTTGTTTAATCACGACGATACTCGAGTATCGAGTATGATTTCATAATTTAGTTTGATGTACATCAAAATAAATTCTACCTTCAACTGCGCTATAGATTACTGTTAAATTTACGGTACATTCTTAATTTTAAAATGAGAAATTATTGTGTATGTGTTTATAATTCTTGTGACAATTCATACCCACATATTTAATCCTATGCTCAGTAAAACGGAAAGACAACTTGATGTTCGTGATTTTCAAGATATTTGGCAGAAGGAGTATCGATTCGTACCACAAACGGATCTTGCTGTATGTGTGTTATGTCGAGAAGGCGTTGTAAATCGCAATCCTATTGCACAGAAACATTTTCAAAGTAAACATTTTCAAAGTAAACGCAATTAAGAATTCCCGTGTGAAATATGAATTTACAAAAATATCTGTTACAGGATATAAGAAACCAGTTACATTTTTTTTTTTTTTTTTTTGTGAAAAAAATAGACCCAAACTTAAGGAAATTTATGTAGTTCATAATTTCTTATTGTACAACTGCCAAATACGAATCTTTCACAGATAGTGAATATACAAAGGGCACATTTTTGAAAAAAGTTGAAATATTGTTCAGCGATTTGCTCAATTTATAAACAATATTACCTCGAATTCAAGAAATATCGGCTTCTTCACCTAGTATTGAAAGGCGAATAACTTAAATAGCATAAAATGTAACAACAATACAGAATTCTGGATTACAAGAAACTGATACATTTAGCGTTGCTCTCAATGAAAGGAAAGTACCGATGTGAATGCTGTTGCGCGCCTTCCAGTAATTGAATGATATTATGATAAAGATTAAGTTTATAAATAATTATGCTGCTTGCTTCCTGAACTAACTGAGGGGTTGGATATTCTATCTTCATTTATAAATTATTTTGAAGGCAAAAACATCAATATAAATAAAATATTTTGTTCAGCTAGTGATGACGCTCCTGCAATGGTTGGCAAGGGAAAAGAATTTGGGAAACATATTGAAAATAATATTGGTCATAAAGTATTGAACTTCCATTGTATAATACACGAGGAAAGTGTAGTTGCCAAAATTTCGACATTGGACTGAATACTTGTAATGAACGTTTGTTAAAATTCATAATTTTCTAATGTCTAGTTACACACAGTTAATGGGTATACAGTTAATTTAAATCCCATTTAGATGAAATGGAAAGTGACTATGTGTGGTTCTCCCCTTAGAAAGCCATGTCTGTTGGCTTACTCGAGGTATTGTCTTGAACAAATCTGTGTCATACATGAAATATTTTTAAATTTTTTTCTTAATCAGATGGAACAACATTTCCACGAATTGGATTATAAAGAATTATTATGCAAATTGATGTTTCTGACTGATATAACTAAGTAACTCAATGAACCAAATTTTTGACTGCAAAGAAAGGGCCAAATGATGATTGAACGTTTTGAATACGGTAAATTCTGAGCTATAATATTAAATATCAATTCTCAAGATAATAATACTTGTACCTAAAACTACTTCCCAAATGTTAAACGGCTTACAAATACGACAACCATTGATAAAGTTGAACCTCAAACCTATTTTGAAGCAGTTATAAAGAAATTTTCCAAAAGATGCAAATAATTTGAAGCTTGTATCCATGTATTTCCCTTGCTAAGCAAACCATATTTAATAGTCACATTAATGATACAGTTCGAATTGTCAATTTCTGAGTGAATGGAAGATGATAATTTAGAAATGGAACTTATGGAACTAACATCTTCAGAATTATACGAGAACAAAATTTATGGAATTACGAAAAAATCCGGAAGATAACTCTTTCAATAATTCTATAGCTAATTTAAATTGCTGGGAGTTATTGTCTGAGTGATTTAATAGTTTGAAGAAAAATGTATGTACTCTAGTTTCCACTTTTTGTTTTACATATCTTTGAGAACAAATATTTTCTTACATGAAAATTACATTTAGTCCACAAACAAGTTGTTTAACATTTGAACATTCAGAATCATATGTATAAATATATAAAATACAGGGTTGTAATATATAAAATCACAAATTACAACCCTGATATTGCGATATTAAATAAAGTGGTGCAGGACAAGGTTCGTATTAAAATTGTAATTTTTTATTGAACTGTATTGAAGGATGTTTAACATATTTTATGCAGTTTATTATTTATTAAAATATATATGTTTAAAAGATATATAATACAAAATATGTTTATAATTTTAATTTATTTTTTATGTTGAAGGAAAAATATTTGTTTGTGTTGTTTAATTTTAAGTCAATAAGTATCTGATATATGTTTAAACTTTAAAAGAGTGGCATTAAAAGTAACAAATTTTAAAAAGAATATGATAAATAAAATTTATCACTTCCCGTCAATTTCCCTATATATATATATATATATATATATATATATATATATATTTGTGTGTGTGGGTTTGTAGTAGAAACACACAATCATAGAGGGCGCTGCCGCTGCTACTGAAGGGAACCCCCTCTTTAAGGAGAGTCGACGGTAGTCATCGGAACGAGGAAGACGCCCTTGTTGATGACTCTAGACGATTTATGATTTAGACGCTGAAGAAGATTGTTTTAATGTTTTTAAATGTGATTGTGAAATGTCTCGTCAAGTATGTGAAACTTTATGTTAATGTGAAACGTCAATATTAAATGTTTGTGTGCTAATTCAAAGTTTGATTTTTTTAATTAGTAATATCGGCCATCCCATATATATATATATAAAGGGGAAATTCCAAAATTTGACGGAAAATTCAGAAGTAGGATAGAAAATATTATGCTTATATAACCGTATCATAAAGCATGAAATCGGAAACCACGTTCAGAGGGAAAAAACACAAAAATTGCATTTAGATTTTGACTTCACGTTCTAACTACTAAAATACAATAATAATTACAAAAATATTTATTTGATTAATTATTACAGTAGCTGTTGAAGTAGTATCCGCTGACAAAATACACAATGGCGTAAAAATGATTCTCCGACATTCTTCATGATCCCAAGTATGCTTTTTATGACTGCTGTAGCGACGACAATCCAAGCATTGAGATAATTTGGTATGTCAACAGGCGTTGCATAAACGAGTGACTGAAGGTGACTGCATAGGAAAAGTCACACGGATTATGATTCGTTGAACACAAAGACTATGAAAAAGGTCTCACTCGTCCAATCCACGTCCTTGCGTATGTTGCATTGAGTTGATTACGCACCTAGAGGGTAAAATCTTCAGAAGCACCGTCATGCAATCTGCTCGACCATACATCAAGTAAAAATCAATGAATTCCTGGATCATGAATTTAGCCATTACGATACTTATTGAAACCGAAAACTAAATGCTACACGTGATTACTACCTCAAAAGAGCTCATTTATATCGCCCATGTTATAGCACAACTAATTATTGCTAGTGAAGTTATACAGATTTTCATATCTTTGCAAAGAACGAAAAAATAAAGCAAAAAGTCAGGGACAGACAATTCAACAGTCTGCAGTATATGGATTCTGCATGATGCTTTCAGTTATTAACTGACATTCACCATTTGTAACTTCTGGATTAAAAGTATGCGTGTGTTTTTTGCGACACACACACCCGTTTTCATACACACACACATGTATATATATATATATATGTATGTATGTATGTATGTATAAGATAAAGCAATGAATTTATCATTAAAGAACATAAAGTAAGAGAACAATTAAAATCCGAAATTAACAACAACAAAACAAAAAAAACACATTTATAGAACTAAGTAAAAAAGTTGAAACTGAATCAAATTTGAAACTAAGAGATGAATAATAATTGAATCAAAATTGAAACTAATTTGAACCAAAGAATAAATCGAATAATTCGAATACCCAACAAAACAAAACATGCGTATTCAGACTTGGGACTGAATTTTGGGGTTAAACTAGTTCTGTGGTACCAACCCTCCCTCAATGCATCTTGTTGGGTAAAAAATGGATTAATCCAAAATTCAAATTGAAATTTAAAGAAAAGAAGCAATAAACAAAAAAGAAAAAATTGAATGACGAGATATCTCAATTACTAATTATTTTCAAAAAGAAAAAAAAAAAAGAAAAAAATATTCAATTAAAACTTATCAATTTAAAAATATCCTTTTAAAAATATCCGATTAAAATTATCCATTAAAATTATTCAATTAAAAATATCCAATAAAAAATATTCAATTAAATATTTAAGATTTTTTTCGAAACAATAAGACATTATAATTAAATATTTCCAGTTAAAAACTTTAAAAACTACATACCCGAATCCATGCTTTTCATAAAAATTCAATTCAAATTTCACAGTTGTAAAGGCAAAGATTCAAAAGATCATATCTTTGACAAGTGATCATGAATCTGATTGCAATAGGTTAAGTAACTTTTTAAGTGATGAACTGTTGCCAGATAAATTTTGGAAGTCAATAGTACTTAACTAATTTGAGTATAAAAAGTTTCAATATAGAATATTTAATAAAAATCCACCAATAAACCAATCATGACCAGAAATCATATTGAATGATCAGAATTTTATTTGTTATAATTATTTAAAATTTAATTGAGTGAAATATGTGTGTGTAAATGCGTAAAAATGCAGAAATGTTTCAAAATATCTTCACAACTAGACCACTAACTAGCTGACTTTATAATCCTAATGTTGTGTGGTGGATTTGTTTTGAAACGAAAGTCTAAAAATTCATGAATGTCCCGAAAGGCAATAACCCCCATGTACAAGACCACCTTTTTGAATAAGTCATCAATCTAAAAGATATTAGAGTAAGCTCTTATTCCAAGTTATAATTATTAAAAATACATACAAATCAAATCATGAAACAAAGATTCCATTGAGAAACCAGTGAAATATAAAAATTTCTTTAGATATCAGATACAATTTACACAATGTCACTTCAATACCCTCCAAAGTCCGCCACGAAGTCCTCATGGGAAATCCCAAAATTACATTAAAATAAACCCTCATATAATTATTGGGAATATATCTCTTTAAAAAAATCTAATGGATAATCACATTCTGTTAAAAATTTCTTAATATTATTGAATATATCTTTATCATATGTAGCTAACAGTTTAATACGATGCAAAAAATTTAATATAATGTTTCTGTATATGGATAAATGAATATTGCTTTCCCAATAAGGCATTTTAATTATCTTAGACCAGAATGCATCTCTTTTATGAAATAAATTACTACAAATGATATGATCCTTTATCTGTAACTTTGTATCCAAATATTCAGCCCCACCGTATCTGAATTTGTCTGCAATAAAATCAAATAATTAGGATAAAATTCAATGTTTGGCTTAAATTCTTTACATTTACTAAAAATTATTAGGTCGTCTATATATCTATAAAAATATAATGAGAGTTGTTAAGGTGGTTTGATTCATAAAAGTGTAAATAAAGATTAGCTAAAATGTTGCTAGCTGGTCCTCCCTGAGCTAGGCCTTTTATTTGTTTGTATATTTGCTTATTTAAAAGTATATAATTCTCTTACAATACTAATTGTGAAAGGTTTTTTAATTTGTTCATTTTTATAGTATTTTTTATGTCATATTGATTATAAAGTATCAACATAACTCTAATCATATCCTTTATATCAATTGAATTAAAGAGATCCTGAAAATCACAACTATAAATTGCTTGTACCCGTGTATTGCCCATTGAATGAAGTAATTCTATACTATTTTTAATAATAGCAGTTTGCTCAAGCTTTTCTGAAATATTATTTAATACATTCTGTGAGATTTTACCAGATTTAGTTATATATGTTTTTGTCCATTTGTAATAGTTCTAAATTTAATTGGTTTTTTATGGAATTTAGGAGTTAAAAAAACATGAGGGAAATTTTTATTATTGAACTGTAAATCAATTTTTTTGTGAAAGTAATTTTTATCATACAATGCATAAGCAGAGAGCAAGTTGTTAATTGCTAAACGGCCCTTTAATAGAAAGCATGAAGCGCGAAATTTTTACACATTGTCATTTTAGGAAGAATAAGCAGAAAAACTACTTACAAAATTGTACACACAAGCTACTATTAATAAATTTAATAAGACTTCTATCATTACAAATTGTTTAGATATTATGAAGAAAATAAAAGATTATTATATATATATATATATATATATATATATAAATATGTGTGTGTGTATATATACATAAAGTTTATTAATACTCGAATACCTTACAAAAATACTATCAATAAATTTAATAATGTTTGTATCATTGCAATTAGATTAGATACCTTTAAGATATTAAGAAAAACACAAAAATTTGCTTCCTAGTTATAGTTATGATTTTGAAGACCTTTTTAATTTGATAGACATAAATTATCTAATTAAGATACGATTAATTACGATTAAGTCTCTTGGCTACGATAAACCTCGAAAAAGGAAGGAAAATCAGAAAAAGAAAATCCATAAATAAAATAAATTTAATTTATACGTTCTGAATTTTGCTTTTGATAGTTTATATATATAGTATTCAAAATTAGAAAGACATCCATATTAATCAATTTTAAGTGTGTTATGTAAGACAATCTTTAAAATGATATTAATGTGATTTTTTTTTAGTTATAATATTTTTTCGTGCATAATTTTTCAAACAGAAAATGGAATTGTGGAGTTTATCTCTAATTTTTTCCTTGATATTATTCTGTCATTTACATTAATTTTTCCAGCAAATCCTATAATATA
>BMAW01128615.1:54260-96516 GCA_019974015.1 Nephila pilipes | reverse complement strand
CATATATGGATAAAACTCATTCCACCGTATACATGTTACACCTAATATTGAAAAAGATACAACCTTTTGTTAGAAAATTCATCATGTCCTTAGCTTTCAAATGAAATACCCTCGCAATAACATCGTATCTATCATAAGATTTCTGCAATACTAAAAAAAGAAGTCGAGCATGTCAGGACGTCCAAAATGTCTTACGTATGTCATAGCGTCTTGAGTTCGTGCATGTAGCAAGGTTCTCCAGTAAACGAAGAATTTCTTGCATATGCGCTACTCCGTATGAAGTAACCATTTTAGTATTTTTCAAAATCCTGCTATGTTTTGGGGCTAAACTAAACTTTCACCAACCGTGGATTCCAAACTTATTTATTTCTATCGCTAAATCTGTACGTTTCCTAATTTCGACATGCACGAAATTTTACATAAAGAGCCCTTTCGTTAAAATCTTGCCAATTCTCCATCAGCGCTTCAATCTTAAATTATTTAGTATTTTTCCTTTTATCAAGCACAAATCTCACCAAGTAAACTTAAAAAAATATAATCCGTTTGGCGTCGGCCATATCATTTTTGACGATAAAGTCGCCAAAAATGACATAACCGATGGATAAGAGTAGATTAATGGATGAAAATTACATTTTGGATAAGACTTCCTTAAAATCCGTTCTTAGTGAGCGTCTACATCGCAAAATGAGTAAGTACGCTAAATTTCAAGTCAATCGGTTGTATAGTCTTAGAGATCCCATGATGAGTCATTCAGTGGTATTTCGCTTATATATATACATAGATATCAGTAGCATATGATTGTTTTTTGTTATATATGTCATGCTGTGATTTTTATAAATTTATTATTTTCATAAATGTAACAACTCATTCCTTAATACTTGAATGCACCCTGCAGTTCTAGAGTTTTGAAATTTTGAATAACTTGTGTTAGTTAGTGAAATAAAAATACCAAACCTTTCTCACAAGATGACAGATTTCAAATTATTTTGAACAGAAAATGAATTTATTATAAAAATATTTCTTACAAAAAGTATTCAAAGGCATACAGGAATATAACAATTGGTTATTCAAACTCTATGAAGTTTTTGTTTGACAACTCAAATTACATCAAATAATTTTTATGAATTATTAAATTTTATGTAACAGAAATACTATTTCATTTGTTTTTTCCTAAAATCATATAAAAGAGTTTTTTCTTATAGTTCAAGTACTCTATTAATAATCAAAATTTACTCATGTCTTTGTAGAATACATTGAATAAAGTTCAGAAGAATTTTACGTTTGATCCGTATTAAAAGTTTGCAATTACATAGAGTATAACGTGCGTAAAATGTGAGAGTAACATAATAAACGATTTCGATAACTTATATATAATTTTCATAACGGTAAATGATATACTGAAAAGATTAATCTTATTTTTTCAATATATTTATCATTAATATTTTACAGACAAATTTTATATGCAAAAATAAAAAAAATAAAAATGTTTTTATAAGTAACCAAATAGTGTATCATTTGTATTTAATTTTTAAATTTTTACTTCATTACTTAATTCCTTTGTTCGAAAGTTAATGAAAGATTCAAACCATGTTGTTCAAGTAATCATTACAAATTAAAACTTGTGTAATAAGTACTCTTATTTCAAACATTTCGCATCGATTAAAGAAGAATGTAAAAAGAGTAACATTAAAACTATCATAATTAAAACAAGGATTACTAAAAATAATGCTTAGTTTACAATTACATAAATAATTTAATTAATTTCAGTAAACATAAATCATGGTTAGAAAATTAATTTTTGGGAATTTAAAAATATATATATATTAATTTTTTATTTAATATATAGTTAAAAATTAAAGCCCTAACAATGACATATTTAATTATGGATAATTATGACTATGCGTTTAAATTTTAATCCTTCCTTTTAAATAGCTTCGTTTTCTGAAATCGTTTCGAAACAACATATTGTGTTAGATTCATTTAATAAAATTCTGGTAGTACAGCACAAATACAAACATTTTAGATAATAGCTCAGTCTACCCAATTTTATATAAAACCTATTTTATTTAACGTTTTCACGATTCATAAATGAAGGGGGAAATCTATGATTAATTATTTGTTGATAGTAAATACTTAAATTGTTAAGAAATTGCTTTTTATGCACAACTGAGTATTCACGGTGGTGTAGTGGTTAACATGTCTGACTGCAATCACTGCTGATCCATGTTTGATTTCTGGTAGCTGATCGTGAATTAACTCAGCCCTTCAACCTTCCGGATTTGATAAATGAGTACCAAGCTTGCTTGGGAAGCTAACTGTGGGTCTAGCATCGAACTAGCTATATGCCCTGAATAATATAGCTAGTAATTAGCCCCCATGCTTAAAGACTACAAAAACAAATATGGGCATCCTAATTGGATTTTTTAGATTCAGGAATATTTTAACTATGGGCAATTAAAAACAATTCCCTTTTGAGAGTAATTGTAATCATTTTTTCTATAATACATAATTATATTATGCATATGGATAGTTAATGAAATAATAGAACATAACTAAATCAAAATAAGTAAACCTCAAATAATTTATATATTTACTTTCTTTCGTATTTAGTACTTACATGGATTTTGAAACTACTCGAATTATTTATATTTATTTAGAGTATTTTATGTCAATTACATATTTGTTAAAACGTTAATGAAACCATAAGGTAATGTGAATAAAAATTTATATCAATTAGCTTTTAACTCTTTCTACTGTAACTTGACCTTTAAAGTAAATATTGTAACAAAAATCTATTTCAAATTCATAGCCTTTAACTTTTGACAAAGGATTTGGAGGGGGAAAATATAAAACGAAAAAATATTTCAAAATGTCGTTTAGAATTGCTATTCTTTTTACAAAAATGTATCATTTCGGGAAGCAATGGTATAAGTAACTTACACGAATATGATGCTATTTTATGTTATTTTAATATAAATGTTACTTTTGTTACTTTATGTTATTTTCTTATAAATGTTGTTTTAATTCTGGTTTTTATACAGTATTATTGAGAAACAGTATTTCATCCACGGTTTTACTTAAAATTAATTTTAGACTTTATCATGCTTAAATAGGGAATTTTAGTTTTTTTAGTTTTTTTTTACGTCGCACTAGAAGCAACACGAGGGCTATTGGCGACGGACCTCGTAATTTTCAACTCAGTCAAGTGACGAGTAGAGTGGGGTTCCAACTCAGTCAACCTGAGCTGGAACCCCACTCCTAAATTCCACACCACGCCAACGAGAGGACTTTGGGACCCAACAGATTTAACGTGCATCAGCCTTGGCTACACGTCGGATCTTCGGCGGCAAAGAATCGAATCCGCGACTGAACGAAAACCGCAGACAACGAATCCGAAACCATTGCGTAAATAAGGAAGAGGGGTAGATGAGAGGATAAGAGATGGAAAATAGATGAGATAAAATTCCTTATTTTTCTTAAGATGTTTTATTCTGAACAAAGGGTAAATAGTCTGTCTGTAATAGAATGATTAACTAAATAATAAAATTCGTTAGGATACAAGACATTTAACTTTGAAGCAACATATAAAAGCGTATAATAAATAGAAATATACTATTATTGTTTGAGTATAAATTTCACAGAATGGAGCTTTATCAAGCTATATAGGTGAAGCATTTGGATAATTGATTTAGGATTGAACACTAACTAACTTTTTAAAAAATTATGAATTGTGTACTTCAGAAATTTACTATTTCATTTAAATGTACATTACTAATAACAAAAGATATAAAATTCTGCATTCAACATACATTGTTATTTGTTTTCCAAATCAAAAATTATACTTTGATTCCTCAGGTGGCATAATTTATGCAATAAATAATATTTTTATTAAATTATTAAATCATTATGTATCTTGAAAATAACAAAATATTTGAAAATGCATTGATATTGTAAGCCTATTGAAGTTCAAATATTATAATTTCGAATAATACATGTATATACATGTAATCTGTAACCAAATAAAACTTATCATTTGGGACCTTTTAAATAGTTCCTATGGTACTTCGATTCATTTATGCCTGAAACAAAAGTATTAATAAGTCTTATATTTAATTTATAATACATATAATATGAACAAATAATTCAAAAATTTGCAGCAACTATCCTGAAAATTAAAACTGTATTTCAATTAAATTGAACTGATTCAGAGAATAATTAGAAATGTGTGAAAAGTATTCTATACATAGTGTTTTTCTATGTTTAATAGTCAAGTATGTTTGATGCTATTGGTTGATTTTTTTGTTAACATCGCGCTTAAATACAACAGGAGGAATGCTGGCTATTTTGAGTTTTGGTCAAGTGATGAGGATTACATCTGATCTAGCTCCTCCCTCTCTAAATTGCTACAGCATGCCTATTAGAGGACTTGGAGCCTTGGTGGATGTAACGGACAGCAGCCCCGTCACAAAGCGGGTTTTAGGAGCATCCAGATTCGAAACCACATGACGAAAAAATGACGGTGGTAAATATCCACCACTCACCCTGTTGATAATGTTAGTTGTAGATTTAAGATTTAAAATATTTCATTATAGTCCATGAAAAAATTATATGATTTAGAATTGTGGGTGAAAACCTATAATTCAGTGGTTCCCTTACCTTTTCAACTAAAATGGCGTTTTTTGATTTAGGGTTTCCTATGGTGCCCTGACCTTTGAGTAATCATAAGTAACAGATAAAAATATCAGATTCCGAGACACCGTTTGAAGACGTCGAATCTTCTTAGTTCGCCGTGGTACATACTTTGGGAACCGCTGATATAATTTAAGTCGTTTTAGCAATAAATAAACAAAAGTCACTTATACTAAATATATTACTTTTAATCTAAATTTTAAAGTTATAAAGCCGTAATGCTTATGTTAAAATCAGGAGGAATAACTTAATACTCTACACTTAATAACTAAAATACTGTACTCCTACATCTAGATATAAATAAATGATGACTTAAAAGAAACATTTAAAATTGAATCATGATAAATATAGGCATTACCTTTATAAGATCTAAAGATAAATTATTAGCGTCTTAACGTACTTTTCAAATATATAGGAGGGGCGTTTTACAGGCTAAACAAAATCTCTTAATTTCTTGAAAAATTCCGGTGTGTTATAAAAATAACGAGATGTTTATTACATTGTGAACAAACTCTTACGAACCACCATAAATTTGTAAAATTATAAATTTCGATTCTTAATTGATATTTTTTAAAATTTCTTCCCTTTAAATTTTCATATTTTTTCGTATTCCATTTAGAAAATTTCGTTAACTATGCTCATATAGCTTCCCATTTAATTGGACCAAACCATCCTGATAGCACTAATCTAAAATTGCTTTGAATAACTTTCCTTTGCATAACCTCTCTTTTATTTATGAAACTTCCTCTAAGCGTTGATGACACCTCCAAAAGAATTCTCTGAGTATTTCCCATACAAACAGCTTGGCACCGATATAATATGTTTTTTGATAAATAAGAAACAGAAGCAAAATAGTTATTTGTGCATTTAAACCCATATATAAAAATATATAAAATATGCGTGGGAAAATATTTTATTTTTAATTATGTTCCACGGGTGGTTTAATCAATATTTTATAGAAATCCTTAGGATAAACTACTAAATGATCCCTTACATTGTAGAAATCTACTTTTGATTTATTGTATTATTTACTAGCTGTTAAAAACAATTGCAGAAACGATCTTATTTATTTGAGTTTTATTATAACAACAACTAATTCCATGGGATTAATTGTTTTTGTTCTTTTACTATTGCACTTTTAAGGCTACCAGGGCATATGAGAAATTATGAAATACCATATCTAAGACTCCTTGTTTTCTTATAACGAATATATATTTTCATATCATTAATTGAGATTAGCTTTTTGTATGCCTAATAATATGTTAATAATCCTACACAATTATAAAATTAATTTCTGTCCAAAATGTGTTTACCCCTTTTAGTTGAATATGGACATTTTTACAAAAGGGAAAGAAAAAATTTTTGATCAAAAATTATTTTTATAGTTCATTAAAATAATTAAAATATTATTATAAGTTATATAAAATTCCTAATCTCTGC
The DNA here is from genome assembly GCA_019974015.1 of Nephila pilipes. Classification (NCBI taxonomy): domain Eukaryota; kingdom Metazoa; phylum Arthropoda; class Arachnida; order Araneae; family Nephilidae; genus Nephila; species Nephila pilipes. The sequence continues at coordinate 90,387 of BMAW01128615.1, read as the reverse complement.
AAATGATATTTAAAACATAAATGTCAGAAAAATAAAGAGTCTTAAGTTCAATTTTTTATATTCCCCTACGTGTCCCGGTACCCATAATATCTATTCTTTTACTACTTCTTTCATTATTTGTATGATGAAACTATTTTTAAAATGAATCGCGTTTTTAAAATATTATAGATAACTATTTTTGCTAAGAAATCAGAATGTTTCCTTTATGTGCTTCTCAAAAAGTTGGAAGTTTTTCCTTCTTTAATTTTTATTGTTATGAACAGCAGAAATATATATATATAATTGTAGGAAATAGCTTAACGAGGGGAATTAAGTTAGTCGTATATGAACATTTATTTAAGAATCTAAAATTGTAATCGAAAATTATTTTACGGTTTAAAAAAAATTCTGAGTTACTTCCTTTTCTTTTGGTATTTCAGTAACATTTTCTCATGCTCCTTTATTCAAGGAATTGATGCTTCTTATTTCAAACATCAGAAAAGCTTAATTATAACAAAGTACCTCCATATTTAACTATCGTTAAAGTCTAATTATAATATATTAAATTATTATTATTACTTTAATTTCAATAAAATATCAACAGTAAGATTTATTTGATATTTTTCTGAAATATTAATTAATGATGTAATAGATAAAAAGAAATGTTTCTCTTTTATAAATAAAAATAGAAAGAAAGAAGTCGAAAATTGTTTTACAAATCCCAATAAATCCCAAAATAATTCCAAAAGGAAAAGACTTATTTTGTACTTGTAAATTTATTCAAAAAGAAGTCCAAAATCGTGAATTGAAATTTACCTAAACTCAATATGTATGTAAGAATATATCTATCACATTAACTGTGTTTAGAATGAATTTAAATAATACTAAAAATAAAGACGATTTTTTGGGAATAAAACAAAATAAGTGCAATTCATACAAAAAATTTAATAAATTAAGAACAAATAATAATAACAAAAGTAAATAAGCAAAAACAAATATTTTTTTCAATTGAAAACAATATCTTAGTTACCTTCTCAAATCTAATTCAATATAAAATAAAAAGGTGAAACATTGAAGTAAACAAGAAAAATGAGTAAAGCGGGGATTTTCATAAAAAATTGTCCGTAAATTGTCCAACTCTTCCAATATTTACAAATATATTTAAAAGATTTTCTATCATTAACACGAATAACCAGTTCGCTCCCAAAGTATCACAGGCGATACGCTCTGTGAGTGCCTTCTACGGTACAACGTATCAATAGAGATACACTTGATGAAAACTTTTTACTTGATTTTTTTAATGTTACTATATGGCATTACAATACCACGAAATCTATATAGATTGGTTATTTGGAGTGTTGACTTTGGTGATATGGGCTTGGATTTTACTTCTGACAATCAGGAGGGGGTAGTTGTTAAAAGCACGTGTTGCGCCGCGGCTCTTTAAATGTAATGACATGATTTCAAGGATGTACTTGATTTCCGTTTTTTTTTTTTTTTTTTTTCTTTCTTGCTTGCTTCTTAGAAGTTCGAAGGAGAATTTATAACCCCTTTTGGGGGGTTGGGCTTTTGGTAGCAGATGCTCTCAGCTGTTCGTTTCATTCGGTCGGTTTTTATTTGTAGCGACAGTCATGACGAAAAGGAAGTATTTATCTGATACTGAGATTTGCGAAATAATTAATGAATCTGACAGTAATGTTAGCGAAAATAATCCAAATCTGTACATAGATTTTAAAGTAAAATAAATAACGAAGATGAGCCCTTTGTTCAAAATCTTGCGTGAAGCGTCAAAATATGTGTGTAAGACATGTGACGTTGGACTATGCATTGAATTTTTTTTTATAAATATATCATACAGCAAAATAAGATTTATCTTTTATATCTATACATTCCATATAATTGTTCATCATTACTCCAGGAAAGTTATGTAACATATGTAAATATATTTTGAATTTTCTAAAAAGTATGATTTTTTATGTAATTTTATGTATAAAACATTCAATTTCTGATTAAATCTTTTTTTTCTTCTGTATGTATTAGTTTAACGCATTTTAAATAAGATATGTAAATACCAAAATATTTTAAAGAATATCCGATTTTAAAGGAATTTTTTTCAAGAATTAGGCTTAATATCTAAAATCGTCTGGACACAGCGAAGCCACGGGCCCAGGAAAGCACTTCTTTATTCTCCCTCCGATAGCGAAAGGGATAAAAGACAGAACACCTATTCAAACACTAGAAAAAGAAATCAATTCACCAACATTACAAAAAGGTTCTTACACATTTAGAAAATATTCTTGTATCGAAAATTATCGTTATGGAACAATTTTCCCCAAAACAGTTATTTCGTTAAATTTCATTTTTACGACGATTTCTAAAATTTTACAAAAAAATCGTTTTACCGCATTAAATCCATATATTTCTATTTATTGGTTTCTGAATTCATACTTTTTATTTTAAATATATGTTTCGCAAAACATACTATAATTGGTTCATCTTTATTAATTTCATGATAAATACAGGATTTTTCAAGGAATTGTTTTTAATTAAAATAATGCTTTTCCATGATTCATTGGTATTTTCAAGCTATTAATACTTTTAATGGAATTTCAAATACATATCGATAACTTAAAAATCGCTTTTTAAATATGCACTGGTATATCGTAAGGCCTTAGTTTAGTGATTTCCTACTCAATAAAATGTGCAACTGACGGAATTATATAAAAAAAAGTGCCAAATTACAAAGGCAGCCAACAAAGAAACGGCCATCTTCAAAGTTTTTCTAGCGTATCAGTTCATATATGAATTATAGAGAACAGGAAAAAGATTACTCATTTTATTTGAATATACCCATAGTTTTATTTTTTTAAAAAAAATAATCCTTATCAAAAGTTGGAATTATTAAGTACTTAAAATATAACAATCTTGCTAATATGTCTATCTCTACAACGGAAGGTATTCAAATATTTGAAAATATTAAAATATATTGCTCTAAAGCTACAATATTAGTCTTTCAATCTACCTACTTAAGTAATTTTAAAATTATGTTTTTCACTAGTGATACTTATTAAACCATGAAATATTTCATTCATTAGAATAAAAATAAGAATTTTGTTGTAAGATTTTACTATATTTTAGAAAATACAAGCGATTTTAAAGAACAAATTCTGTTTTATAAATTCGTGTCAAAATTTTTATTCAGATCAATGAAAATGTTACAAGCGATACATGCATTCCACCTATATAGGGAAAATATACCTTAGAAATTCTATTCAGTATTCAATAAATTTTTGGGATGATGCTAATATTTTCTATTTTAATGTACACCAAAAGACATAAATTAAAATCATATTTTTCAAGAATCGTCTTTACACTCCAAGACAGCTATAGGCTCATGTTATATATATGATCATGTTATATATATATATATATATATATGATAAGAGAAAAAGTATTGTTGTTATTGTCTGAAGTCTTTTTATACCTACTTACTTTACGAAAGATTAGCTAGCATACTTTAAAACTTACATTCTTAGCATATTTCAAATGACATTAAATATTTAAAGCAATCGAGTAGTCTAGTTTAGATGGCACAAACACTAGAGTTTCGTTTCTGAATATTTAAAGAAGCAACTTTTCAGCATATAAATTATGTGCTTTTAATAAATCGATAAGCTCAAAATAGTTTGATCATGTTTACTGTATCCGTTGTATTTGCTTCATTTAGATGAGGCTACAAAAATCTTATTTAAAAATAAAACATGATGAAAAGACTTAAAACTCTCTTCTTCTGAATCATTTTACTTGATATTCTCAAAAGCAGGGTTTCCAAGCCAACAAATGTACGCAGACTTTCAACCAATCGCAATGAATTATTTAAACACACGATTTCGTGACTTGCTTAGGCAAACATTGGTTTACCCGATCATTGGTCAAGCGAGCTTTAGAATAACAATATATGTCACTATTCGCGACAGGGTTTGGTACAAAATGTTTTCCATTTCTTTGATCCAAGATTAGAGAAGCTTAGAAATTTAAATATATAAGAGCACTTGAAGTATAAATAATATGATACATTCTAGGAACAATTTTTCGAAAGATTCAATGCTGAACTATTTTATTGAACAAGATTTGAATTCAATTTGTGGTATAAAAACTTTTTTTCTGATATCAATGTTTTATATTCTGTTTTAAAGCTCTCTGTATTTGAAGTTTATATGTTGTACACATTTTTCTTCAAATTTACAATCTGGTAATATATATTGTTTTATACAAAGAATTGAATAAAAAAAGGTGGAAATAATCAGAAATACTCTCTCGAAATTTTATTATTTTGATTGTAGAAATGAAGTACTAAAATAAATATGCGCAGGCACAAATAATTCCAAAAGTGTTTTATTATTGAACAGATCTACTTGTCACATAAAACAGAGATCGACAAAGAAACTCAAGCAAAATATTTCTCAATGTTTCACCTCCTACTGGTTTTATTATTATATTTTACTTTGTTTTTATTTAACAATTTTCTGCAAAGTTATTTTGTTTTTTTGAACCCTTTTATAGGACAATATAGATAATAAGCAAAAAATTAAGTTTTGATCGTTATTATTAAACAATTTATGAAACCAACAGTCGTGTAAAAACAAATTTAATACAATGCACATAGAAAAAATATTTTAGTTCATTATAACTGTTATAAGTATCTAATGAAAAAGAAAAATCAAAGTATGATAGAGAAGTGAGGCCTTAAAAAATATATTATAAGATCTTAAAATAGTATGTAGCTTTACTGCACTTGCAACAAATTCCCTGCACATTAAAATAAATTTAATAGTATTTCTGAAATTTTCTTTTTTTTACTGTATAATGTGACGCAAAGAAAGTAATGCATTTGTTTTAAAATCATCGATATTTTTCTGTTTGTTTTTCTGAAACTTTCACAGCTGAGGAAAGCAACAACATTTAATCGATTCATTGATAATTATTTTAGATCTACTATTCACATATGTAAAAGAGCAAAATAAATTATATTGACAATATACCAACGAAATAATGTCTGAATGCATACTTAGATTTGATAAAAAAAAATTATAATGCAGAATCATTAATGGATGTCTATAAAAATATCATAATTCATTAGAAATTTAAAAAAGGTAAAATCAATAATAAATAACTCATGTAATCTTTACCAATATACAAAAAATATTTTTCCTATTCAATGCCGAACACTAAGACTTTAAATTTGCTTAGTTTCAAATCCTTTAGTAACATTTCTCTGAATATAACCAAGTGAAAAATGATAAATAATTCAGATATTTCCTGGTTTTTATTTATTCAAAACTGCATTTCAAAAATAACGAGTGCTACATATTTAACAGGTTTAGAATTACAGTTTCAACGCATTTTTGCTTGATTATATGTTTGAGTTTCATGAAACAAAAGGTAAAAATATACATACGGAAGGATATCGCACGAATGCATTGGATTTGAAATATTTATATTTTTCGTAAAATCGTGTTGATTTCAGTACAAAGACTCAGTCGTATTTAATTTATTATGCGTATTTAAATCATGAGAACTCTTTACTCGATAAAAGGTATTATTTCAAACTTAATTTTACACTAAAGCATTATAAAGATTAGTTTCATTTCTCCAGCTCCGTTAAAAGCCAATAAAGTACTAACAAATACTGGTAATTTTGAAATTCATTACGTTTAATTTTGATACCGTGTTTCAATAAATTTTGATATAAAGATGCAGCAAAATAATAGTTTATTACAAGATTTGAATTACAGAACTAATTTGTAATTTATCTCAATTTTAGCATCGATCTAATATTAGTATATACACATATATTTTAGGGTTGTTAACATAATTAATGTCCATTTTCTCTCTTGATGCAGAGCAATGAATATTTAGGTTTGGGTAGGTGAAAATATGCATTAATATAAGTCACTCAAAGAGAAGAAGATAAAGTTACTTATTTTTTGTTAAAATATCACTTTTAAAATGCTTATATATATTTCTTTCTCTTTTTATATATATATAAAAGTAAAATAGAATTAAGATGCAAAAAGTACAAATAAAAGAATGCAATCAAATTCAAAATATTAAAATATAAAAAAACAGAGAAAAATAGAAAAAAAAGTAGAAACAAAATAATAAAAATGTTGCTTCTCAGGCTATGGACTGTTATGCGTGGTTATGCAGGAAAGATAGAATCTAAACCATATTTCTCATTGAAAGTCAAAAAGACAATTATCAATAATTTGGCATAACAAAACAAAAATAACTACGAGTAGAAAGAGTAATTATAACAAATCAACAATTAAAGAATTATAAAAGTCTTAACTTTCAGAATTAAAAAACAAAGGGAACTATAAAAACATACAGAAGTTAATTAAAATCTTATTACAGACATAAAATATACGAGAGAATCACTTATTACTAATAGAGAAAGATATATTTCAGGGAAACTGGAAAGTAATGTCATTTTTCTATATTAAATTTAAACAGATAAATTTTTACCAAGTTTTTATTTTTAATCAATGATATAATTACCCTCGCTATCTACAGCTTTTTAACATCTAGTTTGCAAATTTTCAATGAAAGTCCTATCCTATGATAAAATTCAATACGATTTTGAGCAAAATATTTCGAGATGATATTTTGGACATAACCCGATATTTAAGTTTTTTGCCATTTAGAAATTATTGCAATGATCAGAATAAATTGAAATCCGATTGCGCAATACTGGATGAATATGGTAGCTGAGGTAATACCTCCAATCCCAATTCATTAATTTTTTTCTTAAGATGCGTCTTTGTGCCGTGGCGTATTGCATTATTGTGTTGCAGAATAACCCTTTTTCTGGTGACAGTCGTTGGGCACTTTCAATTAAAGAGAGATTTAATCCATCCAGTTGTCCGCAGTAAATGTCTGCATTCACAATTTGTCCAGGTTTCAGCAGGTATCAAAATGATTAACTCCAATAATACTCCACCATATGCACAAACGCACTTTTAAGGGGGAAAACCTGGAAAAAGTTAATGAATCAGTGTGGGGGTATTACCCATCCACCATACTTGCACTGTATAGCGCCATCGAATTTCTATTTATTCCAATTGCTATTACATTTTCTAAGTGGCCAACAGTTGCGAAATTCGGATGATGTCCAACATATCATCTCCTGATATTTTGCTAAAAACCCAATTGATTTTTGTCGATCTGGCAATGAAAATTTATATATAAGATGGCAAAAGGTTGTTGAAAACGAGGGTGATTACATCATTGATTAAAAATAAAAATAATAAAACGACATTACTTTCCTGTCCCTCCAACACAAAATGAAAAAAAATAATTAAATATTTAAAAAAATATTTTAAAGTTATTATCATAAATAATTTAAAATGATATGAACCAAATATCCAAATAAAAATAAGTTAACATGAAAATCACAAAATATTAAACCTAAAAAGTAAAATACTATAAAAATATTTCAAAATTTCTTTATATAAGTGAGGAATTTTATTTTATAGTTTATATGTTAGAAATTAGTTTGTAGAATATTTATAGGTGAAGATGAATTTGAAAACAACATTCGAGAAATTTAATTAAATTACCAAAAGTATATAATTGTAACTAATTTTTTTATTTCGTAGGATATAGTTATATAAAGCAGTTTTTAAAATTGAAACACTGACATTACTATTCCAGTAAAGATATTTTATTTACTAGAAAATTAAAATTTTCTTAATTTTTTAAGAAGTAAGTTGATAAAATAATATTAACTTTTCATATGAAATACATTTATTTATTTAGTTTTTTAACAACAAAATCTCCTATTAGATCCTCAATATCTGATGAAATAATTACTTCTTCAAAAGCATAAGTATACATAGCCTAAGTTTCCTTATTTTTCATGTTACTGTTTTTAATAAGTACAATCTTATTAAAATTATCAATAGAGTTATGTAACATTTTACGAGCTATTATATATAAGTATATTAAAGGTTAGTTACGATATATATATATATATATATATATATATATATATATATATATATATATATTCTATGGAGTTTCTTGTTTGTTTTACTAATGAAGATAAACTATTTGTAGAGTAACTTCAGTTTATTGACGTTCTTTGAGAGATAGGTAATCAATTGATAAATGATGACAAGCAGAAGAGTTCAGAAGAACATATTATTTAAATACATTTCCGAATATCGCTGCTCAGGGTCGTCCGACCGGACTAAAATGTAACAGAGAGCAGAAATTTCGAAATTTACATTGTAACTTTTCTGGAAATGAGCAGTGCAGTGCCTTCTACACTGGCGAGGAGAAAAGAAAACAGTTTTTAGCTGTGTATCGAGTTTTATAGAAGGGATTTTCATCTTGGACGTAATAAACCACTAGTCATAGGAGTAGGGATTCTTTGGGACTTCACCTATGGACAAAGAGTCTAGAAGGAATTATTTCTGATAGATTTACGACCATGGGAAAGTGGATTCAGCAAACTTTACGAGTGCGTGATATAATAAATAAAAAGATTATTTGGAATTAGATCAGAAATTAAAAATGAAATATTTACTTTTGAATTAGAGAATGGGAGAAATTAGAAAATTAATTTATTACTTTGAGAAATTATAAAATTAAAGTTAAATCATTATATATATAAAATATTTTCTTTTAAATAGCTAATTCAGTTAAAAATTTTCTTTCACTATTAATAAAAGAACTATTGTTAAAAATGCTTAAAATGTTTATTAGCCTTACTATAATAGAATTATCTGCAATAGAAGCCTAATTGCTAGGGAACATGTTACTATGTCTAAATATTTAAATCATTTTGGTGATTTGTAATGGAATTAATTAAAACCATTATTATAAGTAATTTCGCTAGTCGTTAAATTCAATTGCTTAATATCTTAACTTTACAGTTTCGAAATTCCTTAAAAACTTCATTAGTAAACCATAATTATTAGCTAATGTAGTGACAATCTATCCAAATCTTCATTGGTTTCTTTCTAAATATAGATGTTAATGCTAGAAATCATACACCAAAATATTTACCATTATTAATTATTTTTATTTTTTTAATATTTAACAATTATTAGATTACCAGTAATTACACTCTGGAACGCTTCTTTTATAAGTTCTTTATTATCTTCACAAACACAAAAATCACTTACAAGCAAATGTCCAATAATATAGTTAAAATGGAAACGTTTTACTTTTTTATTAAATTTATATGTTTTTTAACTGTAAGATTCTTAATTGTAATGAGTTTTCTTATGTTCATTAAGTCGTTATTTAAATTTATTTGATCACAAGATTTATCCGTGTAATTAATTGTACAAAATTCAAATTTTGAATACATATATGCATGTATATATATTGATTCAAATTTTATGTTAATATACAGAATGATAATAATTAAAGTATCATTTCAAAAGGATGTAAAAGATGAACCACTGGTTAGAATGATCTGATATTTCATCTCAGTAAACATGAAGCAATTTTAATTTATTTTGCGAAAGAAAACAGCAATTGTTCAAAAGTAGACTGATAGTATTAGTCATAAGTGGCAAATTAAAAATGGAATGTGTTGTTGAGGCACTCTTTGTGCAAAGCTTATCAAGGTGATGCCCCAATGGATAGAAGAAAAATCATTTCTTAATTTTTCCTATGGTAAAAAATATAAAAGCAGCAAAAAGTATGAAACCATCAAGAAAAGAATTCATGAATAAACTACTACGATTTGTTTAAGCAATTTTCAATATGTCGTTCACAGTTTTCTGTCACCTGTTGAAAGCGCCAATCAACATACTGTAGTACATCTATTGTGATGTTGTGAATTTCTTGTGTAATACTTGTTTTCAAATTTAGCTAAGTTTACAATTAAAGTTCCGTGTCCATCATGTCTTAGGTATCCCCACAGCTATAAGTCACAATGGTTCAGGTGAGATGATCATGGTGGCAAAGCTGTTGGGGAATGACGATTGAAAAATATGTAATTTCCTTAATTCACGTTGAGCAGCTGCTTCACTGGATTTGAAGTCTGCGGAGGAGAGCTATCTTATATAAAAATTGTACTATTAATGCTATTGTAGTACTGGAATAAGCTGGATGCGCAAAAAGATTCATAATATGTCTCATTTACTCTACATGTGATCGAAATTGAAAGACCAGTCTTCTGGAAAAAGAAATGGTCGACGATAAATATTTCCGTAAACCTGCACCCCATAGTAACATTTGGAGACAATGGTTATATTTGGAACGTATTCTTTCTTGCCCATATTCTTCTACTTTGAATATCGACAGAATCTTGCAGATGGAAATAGACTTTGTCTATCCACAAAATGTTCCATGATCATGCATTGTTCACTTCCATTCGAGCTAGGTATTGCAGGACGAAAGCCTCTCTTTTTGGCTGATCAGCAGAGGTACCCCATTTCCTGAACGTTCGTAATTTTGAATGGATTGTATTTTAGAATGTTTAGTAAAATTTGACGAACAGTGCATGCGCGAGTTTTGGAGTTCCTCATACACTGCATGTTCTCAAAGCAATACTTGACCTCTAATTTGTAGTCACATCTTCCAGTGACATCGAAGCAAGTTATTTCCTCACTTTGCCAGATTCCACATTCTGCAGAGTTTGCATTTTTTGCAAACGGAATGCAGTTATTGGATCAGATCATTGGAATTATCACACATCTAATGTGTGTGCGTATGTCACATCTTTTGATTAACATTTTAAAATTCGTATATCTTTTTCAGCAATCGTTTTTCAGCCTCTCATGATCAGTACAGCGCCACTTCTTAGCTATTTTTTTTTCCTTTCACAAAACGCATTTCTATTGCTTTACTCATACTTAGATATAATATCAGGTCAATCTCACTTGTGGTTCTTTTTTATAGTCTTTTGAAAATGCAACTGTAGATATTATCACCCTGTATGCATGAGGGGATAGTGGAAACGAGAGAGAGAATGAAAGCAAGAGAGAGAGGAGTACGAGTGTTTGATAATGGAAGCGAAACAGAGAAGAGAGAGAGACAGTAAAAATTACTGGTATAAAGTATTTGCAAATTTTAATGGAACATTTTTCTGAATATGGATATAGTGAATAAAAAACTTTTAAAGTTTTTGGTGTCTGAATATATTAATGTATTTATTCAAACTAAAAATGTAATAAGTATTATATTTACTTTTAAAATCCTTTATTTATAAGTTTTTTTGCAAAATCAAATACCTTTTAGAACTTGTCAATTTTTCTTGCTTTTGTTTTTTTTTCCTTCTATATTAATTTTTTTTTTCATATGGGTTAAAAGAAACAGATTTTACATTCTTTTGGGCAGAAAATTAAAGTGATAAATTTTGAGAAATATTCTTGAAATTCAAATTAAAGTGATAAATTTTGTGACTGAAAGTCACAAAATTTTTGTAAAAGAACAATCTTATTGCAAAATTAATATAACGATTTCAATATTAGTGTAATTTGTACACAAAAGATATTTCTAAATGTCTTATTATTTTTAAGTAGATAGAAATTATTTTTTCTATTTGATATCAATTAAAGATAAATTGTAACGTTCAATAAACTTTTCGGCATATGATCTTGTTGAAGAAATTTATTCTTTTCATTTTATTGTAATTTCCTTTTTTTGTCCACATTCTACTTATTTTGAAGGTAAATCAAAATGTGATAAATGTTCTTTCTTAGCAGTAAATTATAAGGAAATCCATTGTATGATAGATAAGCTAGCGTCTGTATGAAAATATTACTAGGAAAGATGTTTGTAGACCAAATTTCTTATAGAATATCTAGGCATTGATTATCGTTATATAAAGCGTATCATCAAATGTAAAATTTTCTTTGTAATATTATTATATATTATATCTTAAAATCTACGGCTATTTATATTTTATTTATATGTTATGTTTTACTCAAATATAGAAACAAGGAATAAAGCAATAAAAACAGTGAGTTTTGCAAAATGATTGCTTGTTTAGATTTCATGATTCAATGTATTACCTGTAAAAAGTTTTAGTTGTTACTAAATCACTGTAACTTTACATAATTGTAACTGTAAAAGGAGCTCTAGTTTTCAAGAATATTTCTCAACCAATTTGAACATTTCTCAAAATTTTTTTTGGGCTTGTTAATTTTTTTTTAAAAAAAGTAAAAGCTCCACACAAATAAGCAAAAGTGTTTTTCATAAAAAATATCCTTACTGATTTAACTCCTTGAAACACAAAAAAATAAAATAAGAGCTAAAAGTTTTTTTTAAAAATTGTATTTATTCATTTACATTTGTTAATGTGTGTATCTATTTGTTAACATATTTTATTTCTTTTAGAGGCTACAGCATTTTTTACTTTATTATACACAGCTTCAGTATGTTTTTAAATGTTTTAAAATAATTACTTCCCATCATAACGTTTCTCTGTTAGACACTAAAAGATATATTTATTTCAGTATGAATTACACATTAAGTACATTTTATTAACATAAATATTTTAGAATGGTGTTTTCTACTCACATTAATATCGTTTCATGTTCTGGAAAGAAAATGAGCAAGATTGGGTGAACTCATTATTAGTTGTAACATTATGAAAATTCCCTAAGATCTGCTTAAATTTATTAAAAGGTATTTATTGCTCTAATTCGATTTTTATTTTAGAAAAAAAGCAATTTTATTCAATACTCGATAGCAAAAATTTTTTTAAAAAAATGTAACAAATTTTTTTTTTAATATACAGTAATTAAATGAATTCGCAAGTCCAAATTCATCAATTAATGCTGGAAAAAGCAGAGGCATATACCTGAAATCTTTACTAATTTTATTTAAATAATACAATTTAGAACAAAAATAAATGTGTATTAAAATGTGTCTCCTAGAAATAGGAGGAAATACAATTATAATCTCATAATAAAGAATACATTTCCAATTCAAAAAAACTTGAGAGTGATGGTAGTTCATATTTCTATTCAGGTTTGGGAGAATGGATACGTTAAGTAAATTAAAAAATGAATAAGTCCTAATATTGTGTAAATTATACGTGGTAATGAAAAAATGAAGACTATTTTTCAATGTATTCAAGGCACAGAGCTCTTGATTGAGAACACAATTTACGAACTTTTTTAAAACAAAATGTCATCAAGAATTTTAGTTTTACTGTTCGAGAATATATGTAATATCAACTTTTATTAACACATTTTAATATCATTAACCATCAAAATAGCATTTGTACAATGCAATGAATTAAAACTAAAGAACTATCAAAGGATTCATTGTTTTTACAATATTTCAAACTAATTTCATAACTCTTTTTTTTAAAAAAAAACGTTACTTAATTTCTTACTACCATCTCTCACGTAGTCACAATTTTTTTTTTTTTATTTTTATATGAAGAAAAAATCTAATATTTCATAAAAAAAAAATAAAAAAAAAAAAGACAAGAACGCTTCAAATTTTTACTTAGTAAAAGAGAAAAAGTTCACATGTTTATCGGAGTGTATTGTAGTAAACACTCCGAAGGACTGATGACCCTGAATATCGACGAAAAGGTGTTTATATAATCAAATTTTTAACAACAGGCTAGACAATTAATCAAAATCGCTAGCAATTTTAGAAAGGAGTTCCAAAGTATTTGCATCTCTGTACCTTTAATTATTCAGTGTTTGCTAATTAACTCCTAATTATTAATCTATGTAAAACAATGAAATAGTTAAAAAATAAAGAGAATATTTAAATATTTTGTTACGCACTGTAAAAATTACGTAAAATCAAAACGCACACTAAATTGCTTTCCTCTGTTCTACGAAACGGTTGTGATTTAATAATGGCAAATGTTATAAGAGATATTAATTTGTAAGTCTTTTACAATAACAGGAACAGAGTTTTTGCAAGTTCAAGTTCAAAGTATTATTGATGGATAGGATAATATTATATATAAAAAGTATAATATTTTATAATATAATTTAACTATAAACATAATTATAAGCTTTCGTGATTATTTGCCCAAATTTTATTAAATTCTGAATTTTACTGAATGATTTCTTATTATTTATTTACAATAATTTATTTCTGACAAAACTTTACAAGTAGTATAATTTATAAATTATATATATATATATATATATATATAAATAAAGTTTGTTTTTCCAAACGTTTTAGAGAGGGAACATCCTTTGAAAAATCGGAAATAGTGTCAAATAATAAAAAAAAAAATATTTTAAAAAAATTTTAAAGAAGTTTTTTTTTTTTTTTTTTTAATTTCTAAAATATTTGATAAATCTATGTCTTTTATACCTTTGAAACAAATCTTTTCGATGGAATTTCAAGAAACTAATTCAAGTACGATGAGAGACTTCCTTTTTTTATGAAATGCAACACACATACACGCACGCACACACACAGATATATATATATACAGTAGAATAGTTAACAATATTGTTTGCTTATAATATGAAAACAATGTACTATTTTAAGTGGTTAGTGCTGAGTGATTTCATTCTGTAATTTTCGGTCAAAATATATTTCAAATCATCATTGCAAATGTACATATTCATCATTGGATATTACCTGGCCTGGTCAGCCCGCGGCCCGTGGAGCTGGGTCATTTGAATAAAGGATTTAATATATTATTGTACATTAAAGTACCAAAGAATATTCCACAATAAATTGTTCATATCATAGCCTGTACCATGAAAATATCTCACTATCTGATTTAACTTTTATCAAAAATTTTCTTTAATCTTGTTCAGAAACAATTTCAAAGCTCGTTTTAAAAAGTGCACGGGCCGTCCGGATAAATTGGGCGATACACAATGTATAACTGACCAGCAAACTTACTGAAGAGCACGGGTGTGCATTACTAGATGTAGGGTGGGAAAGTGATACGCAGAACAGAATGTGATACGGAGATACGCATAACGCAGATGCAATACCAGCATCCAATTTGTCTGCAGCAAGTCTAATATATTTGTTGCAGAAGCTTATTATTTCAAACTCACTGCCCAGTGTCTTTCGATTGCTAATAATTTACCATCAGGGTTATGTTGTAACTGCAGGCCAGTTTCTTAAATTATAATTCGTGTAAATATATTTAATTCAATAAAATGTAATTTCCAATAATTTATAGCAGAATGTTCTTGAAATCTCTAATGAGGTTCGAGAGGATTAGTCGCTTCCAACGACTCGAAAGTTGAAAGTTGTATTAGTTTTTAACTTGAAAATTTGAATCGACACAGAATTCATTACTTGTTGCGTGCGAGCGCGTCCGCGCACACTCTCATACACACACACAGAAATATATATATATATATTATGCACTCCGTTTAATAAAATGTGTTTCGGGTTGGACAGGGCTGTATATTACTGAAAATGAAATGAAACTTCAAGAATTATTTAACTAATTCATAATAATATAGGGGACAAAGCATCTTTTTTCACTTTTACGTATTAAATTTAAAATGTAGAAAAATGTTTATAAAAATTTAAAGCCTTCCAAATAAAAAAGGATATTGGGCTAAAAAATATTTTTACACGAGGCAGAGGAATTAAAGATTGCAATTATATAACCTTACATTTAAAAGCACTTAGCTTTCTTTTTATTAACGTTCAAGCGTATTTTAGTTAATAAAACAATAATCAAATTTTGATTATTTTCCTGTGTAGAATACAACTAAGATGTATATGCGGTTTTCTACTTAGCGCAAAATATTTGTAAAACCTATTCTAAAGTATGAAAAAATAAATAAATTTCCTTCAATTTTCCTTTAACATGTTTAAAAGCCTTGTGCTGAATATGCATTAGCTTCGTCCTTTATTCCAATGCATGAAAAAAAATATTTTCAAATAATCATTTTTTTTTCTTCTCTTTTAGAGACATTTACTTCATAAATATAACGGAATTCACTATGAGTTCTTAGGTAATTCCAAGGGAATTTACATATTCAATTTAATTTTTTTCAATATTTTGTTTATTTTGCTGTTAAAAAACCTTTCGTTTTTCTTTTGTATTGAGTAACATAACTGATTTTATATGAAATTGAGACGAAAACAGATAAACAGTTTATAACTGTTGTGTAAAAATAAAAGGTATAAACACTTACTGTAAAACATATATGCATAGATAAAATGTATGCATATGTTTAGTGGACAATTGATTTGAGATTGATATCTAACTAGAGGTATGCAAATATTAAATAACTCGTTGTTAAGGATTGAACAAAATATATCAGCAAAACTTTTATTTTTAATTAAAACATAAAAAGAGATTTTAAAAATTAATAATTTTCCCTAAAATATTAAAACAAATGATATAATTCGTTCTAAATTAAATAAAATCACTTAAACAGTAAATATGAAGAACAATTAATCTATTTTTTTCTTTTTTCCCTTATATTTATATGTAGATGTTATTGTTCTTGTTAATAATCTAGAAATAAAGAAACATTTTGATAATCAACATTATAATTTTAAGACAAGAGAAGCAGAACATTTAAGCAACAAGAACTTACCCTCCTACATTTAACATTTGTACTAAAAAATTTTGAAATTAAAACAAATTTGACACACAATATCTTCCAAATGTCCTCATTTATGAAACTACGTTTAGAATTCATGATGTAATTTGAGCTGCGTTGATCATTAAACACACGATATGAACCACAAAACAACTACTTTTATACCACACGGGTTTCAAAAACCTTTACAGTTACTAAATATTTGTTTTACACCCAGTAACGCAGGTATCTGTTAAATATATTATTTGTTCAAATTCAAATCGATGATATCTGATTATCAGACTATTTTGAAATCGAATCATTGAGTTCTGCTGCCAGCGAATACCATCGTGTAGAATAACAGATGTAATTCCAAATTAATCCGAGCTGAATACCTAAATCCGTATATAGAATAATGATGGGGTATGTAAGGTACCAATTGAGGTTTAATGCTCATTCTATGAAATCAAATCAAACTTTTAAATTATTCCATCAAAAAGGGATCGTTATGAAGATCTAGCGTAATGGTATATTTTATTGAAAAAGTGTATGAACTTCCTCAAGAGGCCTCAAGCGTGTATAAACTTCCTCCAACTTCCTTTATTGCCCGAAATACAGGTTGTAAATTCAAACATTTATTAAAATTATATATACATATATTGGGATAAGCCAAACTCGAAATAAACCGCGAAAATCCAAAAAGAGTTTCACTATTATTCAGAAATAAAGCCATCTTAGCAGTCAAATACAATTCTTTATTTAAAAAAAATGAAGATAAGATATTTAAATTAAAAGAACTAATATTATTTGAAATTAAGGGTAACAGTAAATGTATTTTACATTTTTAATTTTTGAGACTGATCATTTTCAATTATATATAAACATAATAAAAATAGTAATTCAGTAAAATAAAGAAATAATTAAAAATAATTATCTAAATTAGTATAGAAGCAAATAATAAAACAGGTGGAAATTCTAAATTGTACACAGAAAACATACAATTCATTCCGATAAAAATATAGAGAAATTAAAAAAAAACCACGAGTAAATAAATTTAATTGCCTAAATTATAGAAAAAAAGAAAATGAAACAATTACACCTAAGAACATTTCTATAAGAGATCATACCTGAAAGCTTACTAAACTTATAAAACATGACAAGAAGACAAGCAGATTAAATTCAACTCATTAATGAGTACAAACCACAGCATGAAAAAACAAAGAAATCAAATCCATAAACAAATTAAATTTTAAAAATTTTTTAATTCTGAATCTAGACTTTTACATATTTTCTGGTTAAAAAAAGTTTTACAGGTACCAAACAATACCAAAAGTATAAAACGTAATAATCCAAAATAAATATTCCACATATTCGCAAAAATAAAGTACAAAACTCACACACAATATATTTGAAAACAAACACACACTCGCATATAACTATAACTATATATATAACTATATCTATACCTATCTATCTATCTCTCTCTCTCTCTCTCTCTCTCTCTCTCTATATATATATATATATATATATATATATATATATATATAATAATAATAATAAAAAATAAAAATATGTAAGAATCTGAGCGTTTCTTAAAATCTGAGAGTGAAACCATAAAAAATCAAGAAGTATATTTACAGTAAAAAATAAATAAATCTTTCTTTTTCATAACACCTTACCTCAGATGATATATAGCGGTCCCATCGTGCAATCCACATTTCAAAACAAGTACAGATACTTTTTTCTGAAAGCTACTTCAATGAACCCTGCACTTCTGAATCTGTATTAAATTTTCTGCCACTGAGTTTCTCCTTCAGCATCTGAAACAGCGAGAATTCGCATGGTGTGAGGTCTGGACTGTAAGAGGGATGAGACAAGATTTAAATATAACATTTACTAAGGTATAGCTGAATCGAAATAGCTACATGCGGGTGAGCATTATCGTGATGTTGTGTCCAATTCCCTACCAGTTCGTGACGCTTTCTCATTATGAGTTCTCATAATTTTAGAAACTAAAACATATTCACGATTCACACAGTAGTTTGTAAAGGCAGATCATACTGATAAATTACACCTATATGATCAGAGAATATATTCATCATGATCTTCCCAACAGGTTTAGCCAGCCAGATTTTTTTCGAAGGTGGTTAATTAGAATGTTTCCATAGAATTTTTGTGGTCGTGGTAAAAATCAAAATGATGCGCCTATGTTTCATCACCTGTTACTACAGTTTTTCGGAAGTTCAGATTCCTTTGAAGCATTTGTTTCCACTTATAACACTAGTGAGTTCTTGTTTGCATTTGTTCTTTAGTAAAGTAATGAGGGACCCATCTGAAACAAACATGGCGATGCTGTAAATTGTTGCGTAGCATTCAAAATATCGACGTTTTCGAAATTCCAGTTGATGCCACTATCTCCTCATATGACGTTCACCAATTTTCTTGCAAGATTAGCTAAATATTGTTAATATTTCAATCATTCACAACGCTTTCTGGTCGACCTGGTTTAGGAGCCTGTTATGCAGACAGACGTCCTTATTTGTAATCACCATGCTATCTTAAAATCGTAGAGTCACCAAAAGATTGTCTTTGTAAACTTCTTTCAATAATTTGACCTTTTTGCCCCAATCATGATAATTTTTTTTAGTACAACGCATTTCATTTTTTTAATTCTGAGTTTCTCCCCTTAATTTCTTAAGACAAATAAAAACAGCAATTTAAACAAGCATGAAACTAGGAAAATAAAATCATCTGCTTCCTTTAGAATATTGATAAACGTTCAGTTAACATTTTGAAAAAATTGACTGTACTTTTCTTTCTTAGTTTTCAGGAGTTACAACTGCGTAAAAAAGTAACTCTCTGTTTATAGATACAGAATAAATTTTTTTTATAAAAATCGTTAGAAAAAAAGTTATGAATTTAACATATTCATCCATTTTACATAAAATATTTCAAAGAAAATATAATTTTCTCAGATAAGCATTTATTTAAAATAATTAATATTTTTAATTTGTTATAATTATTATTATTATTCATTTTCAATTATTACGAAGAATTGTTATATTCCATTACCTGGACCTCGAATTTAGCGCGAGTCAGTATTTTAATGGAAAATGAATAATCAAAATGCTTTGCGTTAATTTTGGGTGATTACGAAAAATTCCATCTGAATCTTTAGAAACCATTAAACATATAACTTTACAATAAATCAATAATAATAAAAGTATTACAAAAATATGCACGAGACACCATGCATAGTAACTAACTTTTCAAAAATGTTACGCTTAAAAGAAACTCAACTTAAGCCAAAATTGTAGTACAGTTTCCTTTTTGAAAGAGAAGGATTACTAAAGCAAGAAAAGTAGTAAAATAGACGGAAAAAAAATGCAAAATGGGAAAAAAGAGAAAAAAAAGTTATTTTCATGGTTTATTAAAAGTTATATAAAAATGAAGCTATTTTCTTTCTAATCAATTATAGAAAATTGTAATAATTTCTAATAATTTCTCTCAAAATTATGTATATAAAAATTATTATTTATTTGTTTGGTATTGGGATGTCGTAGTTTGAAGTATTGGTCAGTATTGTAATTTTAAGTTGTTCCCTTAAATAATTAAGATAGAACATAATTTTCATATACTACTCTTAATATTTATATGCATAGTCATCATCCAAAATAAAAAATATATATATATCAATGCGTTTTTTGTAGCTTTTATAAAGCTATCTTTGTAGAACCAAGCAGATTCAACCCTATCTTCTGTATGTTGTGAGTTGCTTCAATATACGACTGAATGAAACCAAACAAGTTTAAATTAAAAGCTGTAACTGACAAAAAATTATGTATATAAATATCAATTAATATATATAATAAATTTTTTCCAGATATCTCGGTTATTTCTTAATAACTAAATCCTTTCCAAACGCATTTGAATGTATGTGCGTGTATTATTAAAATAAATGCTAGTAATTTAAATTTTATTATTAAAATAATATAGTTAATAAATTTATGTATCTAAATTTAATCATGTTTCGGTACGAGAATTGATCAATATGTTCTAAGAAAAATACGGAAAAACAAATAATTTTAGGAGGATTTTTTTTCAACATAACCCTTTCTTTAGTTCTATACACTTTACCAAGCATTTCTCTTAACTTTTAAAGCAATCTAAAAGTAAAATTTCGGGAGATCTTCAAAATAGGAATCTTTTTGAGCGATGACCTCGTTGTTGGACATGAACCATTCTCTGCATTGTCTTGTTGGAAGATGATATTTTTTTCTGCTTCGAATGAAGTTTTTTTCTTTATTTCTTTGCTCAATATTGATGCTTAACACTTTGCAGTAATTTTTTTTTTCTTTTTTGAAATAATCGGAGAGCATAATTCAACGTACATCCTTAAAACAGTAGTCATAACTTTGCCTGTCAATTCACTGTATTTGCTTTCTTCGTAGCCCGTTCGCTTTCAAATACTCACGGTTTTGGCTATCTCTTTGATTCTGGAGTGTAATCGAGCATCCACGTTTGGTTCACAGCCATTTATTGAAACAGAAATTCGTCAGGATTTTCAACAGGATTTCTGCAGAATTCGTCAGGAAAAGGCTCAAAAAAAAGCCTGAGTCGAACAGACGATTACGTTTATTTTCCAAAGAGAGTAAGCGAGGCACCCATGATGCCAAGTTTCATTTCACACACAACCTTTAGTGTAAAATTGAAAATACTGTACTTTTCTATATGCTAGTGACTTCAAGTGTTTTGCTCATATTAATTTGTAGATCACTCAAAACCATGTCGTGGATTATGTAAAACATTCCGGCTATAATCATTTCCATAGGATGTTCTGAATGACATTCATATTTTGTGGATATGAATCCATTAGCGTTTAACTCAGTTACTCAGTTATAAACAGTTGCAAACACAAGAGCATGTAGTGATTACCAAATGAGATCAAAATGACAATTTATTCTAGGAAGAATTTCAAATGAATAGAGATTTTAATATCCTGTTGGGCCACCACTAATATGAATGCATGATATGATGGGATCGGGCATTAAAACATACAAGTCCTGTATGATGTCCTGCAAAATCTGGTTCCACATTTGCTGTCAACGAGCCTTTGATTCGACCAAACTCGTAAGCTGTCCAATTTGCCGACCTAAATGATCCCAGATAAGTCGGATCGGTGACAATTCTGGCGATCTAGCAGCTAGGAAAGTGTGCAAATATAGCGTAGGTAGACCTGTGAAACTCTTACCGAGTGTAGGCGAGCGTTGTGCTGTTGAAAAAGGACTTATGGGAGCCCTTCCATGAGTGGCAACACACGTGGCTGAAGAATGTCACGAATGTACCAGTTTGCTGTTTTGGTGCTGGGGATCATTTGTGGGGGTGACCATGCGTCATATGCGATGGTAACCCATACTCTCACACCAGTTGTGGGAACGTCGTGCCGCTATACAGCGAAGGCAGGATTGAGACTTTCACCAAGGGGCTTCCACACACATACATGATTGTCATCACTGCCCAAATAGAATCTTTATTCGCAGCTAAATACGATCTGATTCTATTCGGTTATAATCCAATCGCTTCGAGCATGACACCACTTCCTTTTTTCCCAATTTTTCTAAATAAACACGAGTTTCTTACTTCAATTGATAATAAAATGAAACCATATGAAGGAAATAATTGATACTCAGATGCCTGTCTAATGGGCTAAGATGGTTATTAAAAGCAAATCATTTTCGATGCAACGAGTGCCATCTCTTGAATTTTCAAAGGATATATTGAACGACCCTCGTACCAAAATCGAAAAACTTATTATTGATGTATTCTTGTAGATAATAAGTGAATATAAATCGAAAATAATTTTTAATGTTATTTTAGTTTTGTCATAATAAAATAATTTATCTAATATTCATAGATAAATTATTTTACCTACTGAATGAACTAGACGTTCCAAATCGAATGGAACTGAGGAAAAATTTCAAAACATTGTTTACTCCTAAAAAATGTTTAAATTTACAAATGGAGATGTAACCATTGCTTTGGTATAATGTTAAGAAAAGAAAAATAGAACTTATTATCAAAAAATTTGTCAAAGTAAGATAATTTAAAGAAAAATTAAAATTGGCTCATAAGCACAATTAAAACTATTTAATATGCTTTCGAGTACGCAAAAAGAAAATATTTGAAATTATTTTGTTCAGATATTTTTCTGTGTGCACAAAAATTACTGATTTACTTTAACACACTTTGACAGTACTGTAAATATTGCTTGTAAGTAAGCCAAAAAAAAAAAAAAAAAAAAGAATAAAATTCTGCATAAAAATTAAGAATTTCTAATAAGTTCTAATATTACCAGTAAAATTTTTAATTTAACATCATTTTCATTTTTGAACTTCCACAGTTATGGAATGTTGACATTAGCATAACCAATTCCTTCGAAAATGCATGCTGTTAAATTTATTTGTATTTTCAATAAGGTTTTGTATGTGGATCCACTTAATATCTTGATTAACATATTCGTGGTAGCTTAGATACGAAGTAGCTTAGAATTTTTATACTGTTTTTTTTTTTTTTTTACTCTTGAAATAATCAGCTTTGCTTTAATTCACTTTAATTCAAATCAGCTTCTGCTCATAATGTTTTTGCAATGAAAGCTCTTTCCTTTCTAGCTAAGAAACATGTATCTAAATGTTTTCTTTCCATACTGATTTATTATTTCTCAGAATTATTACGAATATCCTATTGAATACTAAAGAAATACATCTAAGTTGAAATACTTTATTTCATATCCAGCTGATCTTCAGCTTAAGACTCCACATACATCAGCTCATCCCTATTGTGACTAAACAACATTAAAATTCAAAAATGTTACTTTATGGTTTTGCTAAATTATAAACAGTCTTAGATTTGCTTATTGTTTTCGTTTTTACATAATGAGCTTCAAATTAAACGCTGTTGACTAACTATTTATGATGTGGTTCAGCATGAACTGATATAATTTAGCATTCCATTAAGCTAAATCATTTAAATGAAAATAACTTTAATCTAAAGATTGGATAAAAGTAATTATATATTTGAGCCTTCCATAAAAAAAAGTCTATGTATTTTGTTAAAACTGACAGGCTTTTTTTTTCATATATTTTAAAATCATACGTATTTGTTTCCGGCATCATCTGAAAAGTTAGATTTTCTTATTTTTTAAATTATTTTGAACAATTCAATGATAAAGATATATTCCACGTTTCAGATATTTTTATAATTTTATGCACAGGTAAAAACAAACTTAAAAAGATTGAACACTTATTTTTTCTTCATTTCCTTCAGCAACAATGAAATATATGTAACGAAAAATGATAGTTTTACCTATTATTAATTTCTTATTATTTTTGTTTGAAGTTTCCTTTTCCACTCTTTTAACGTACCTTAATATTCTTATACAAAATTATCGCTATATATGGCATAGATGGTAAGAAGTAATATAATTGTTTTTAATATGGCTGTGGGGAAGGGGTCTGATAAAAATTTATAATTCAGTTTCAACTTCCTGAGTCTTAAGGTTATGAGTTCCTAATTATACCATAGCAAACACGCATGCGCACACACACGCACGCACACACACACACACACACACATATATATCTATATCTATATATATACCATACAACTTTACCATACAACTTATTACCAACCAATTGTTTGCATCCTTTTACATTTTATTACCAATCAAACAAGGATTTAAATCTTTTTTCAATTTATATGGTGATGATGTGTTATATTTTTTTTTCATTTTGAGTATGTGATATACATCTTGAAGCTTAAAGAAAATTCCGTCTTACTACTCACATATTTGAATCTTCATTTCTTTGAATTTTGTAAGTAATTTTTATATTTTGATTTGTTGATAATTTTCAGAATTATAGATTTTATTTTGTAAATTTTATCGTTGAAAATTTTTTTGCATTTTTAATCATTGAACTCTTTTGTAATTTGGATTTCCCAATTCAGCCTACCAGGAATTATAGATTTTATTTCTGTAGATTTTATCGCTGAATTTGTTTGTATCTTTTAATCATGAATTCTTTTGCAATTTGGATTTCCTAATTCAGCCTACCATGTCGCAAAGGGGGAAGGTTGGTACCATTAAACTATAGTTTAACCCCGCTTAATCGGTCCTCAGCCCGATATTGCTTTTTGACTTGCTGGGTTCCATATTTTCATTTATTTTTCTTTCATTGTTACATTTCTTTCTGGATTTTTGTCTTTTTAAATATTTTAAATTATTCTTTCATAAATTTTCAGTATATATGGAGTCAATGGAAAAGTTCCCGGCCTACCAAAGTAAAACTCATTTTTTTGGCAAAATTATATTTTTTTTAATCAACATAATTCCCTTCAAGGGTGATACACTGATTATAGCGACCCTCCAACTTTTCGATACCGTTTTTGTAGTACGATTTGTCCTTTGCTTCAAAATAGGCCTCAGTTTCGGCGATCACCTCTTCATTCGACGAAAATTTCTTCCCAGCGAGCATTCTTTTGAGATCTGAGAACAGGAAATAGTCGCTGTGGACCAGATCTGGAGAATACGGTGGATGAGGAAGTAATTCGAAGCTCAATTCATGGTTTTATGCTATCGTTTTCACCGACTTGTGACACGGTGCATTGTCTTGGTGAAGCAGCACTTTCTTTTTCTTCAATTGCGGCCGTTTTTCGGCGATTTCGTCCTTCAAACGGTCCAATAACGCTATGTAATAGTCGCTGTTGATAGTCCTTCCTTTTTCAAGGTAGTCAATGAAAATTATTCCATGCGCATCCCAAAAAACAGATGCCATAACCTTGTCAGGCGACTGTTGCGTTTTCCCACGCTTTGGAGAGGGTTCATCGTGTGCAGTCCACTCGGATGACTGTCGATTGGACTTCGGAGTGAAATGATGGAGCCATGTTTCATCCATTGTCACATATCGACGCAAAAACTCGGGTTTATTACGCTTGATCATCTTCAAACACTGCTCCGAATCATCAACTCGTCGTTGTTTTGGGTCAAAAGTGAGCACGCGCGGCACCCACTTTGCACAGAGCTTTCTCATATCCAAATATTCGTGAATGATATGATGTACACGTTTAGTTAATATCTTTAGAGTGTCTGATATTTCATTTAATTTCAATTTACGGTCATTCAAAATCATTTGGTGGATTTTTTTAATGTTTTCGTCGGTAACAATCTCTTTTGGGCGTCCACCGTCTTCGTTGCTCATTTCACCATGTCTAAACTTAGCATACGAATCCTTGATGGTTGATTTTCCTGGGGCAATATCCGGAAACTCGGCATTAAACCAAGTTTTTGCTTCAACTGTATTTTTTCTCTTCAAAAAGCAATATTTTATCAACACGCGAAATTCCTTTTTATCCATTTTTTCCACAATAACAAAAGTTGCTTCACTCAAAAGGCTATAATTCACAAACTAATGATCCGACAGCTGTCAAATTTATACACGCATCTTTTGAGGGTTAGGGCTAACTAAAAAACATATGGATTTAATTCCAATAGCGCCATCTATGTGTCCGGCCGGAGACTTTTCAATTAACATGTTATATATATGTGTGTGTGTGTGTGTGTTAATATTTCAGAATAAGTAAGGTAATTAACTGTAGTTTTAGCAACGCTCTTAATATCATAATTAACATCTTTATTTCAACGAAATTGTAGAAATATAACTACGCATGTAATATTAATTCTTCATCTATAAAATATTTGCAATGTATATTTCTGCATATTTTCAAGAATGAGAAACAGTGAATTCGTATTTCTTGAACGAATGAAACATAAGTTTCTTTTAGTTATTTTACTTTTATAAGTTATTTTTCTTTCTGTTTTATAGATTCAATTTCCTCTTGAAAGCTCAAATTCGTTCGTTGACGTATTTATACATATGAGCAAAAGGAAGAAGGTGACTGTAGTTTCCTTTATTGGTAAATAATAAAGTTATGGACTTAATCAAAAGAATATATTAATATTGTGAATTAAACTGATTTTTTAAAAGCACTGGTCTCTAGTCTTACCCGAATTTAATTTAGAGAATGATGGTTTTAACATGATAATATCTAGTTTTGAAAATTCCAATGAAAACTCTCATATTTTGCCTTTAATTGTTACTATTTGTCTTTTATTGAAACTTGATTTTGGTTTACTTCTCAAGATGAGAATATAAGAGATCATTTAATTAAATAAAAACGTAAAAATAGAATAATTTTTGTGTTTATTTTGTTTTAGACTTCCCAACATCTCTAGATTCGAAAACATTATGTGAATTATTTAAGTCTCGTAATATTACTAGTGTACATTTCTGGATACTAAAAATATCCAGAAAGTTTCACCTGATTATATTACCAAGAAATTCATAAAAATTGTAAATATTAATTAAAATTTAACCCTAAGATATCCAAATCAGCTTATATAAGAATTTGAATAAGTAATATTTTTGGAGTAGAATTTTTTGACTATTCCGTGATATAAATTTATAAAGTTTCTTAAAAGAAAATCTTGTATAAATAGATACCTTTATTTTCCTTAACTGCAATAACAGTTAATTTTATTCTTAGAGTTTGGGAAGGAAATTGCTTAACATTAGGTGAAACAAAATTAAGTATTCTGAGTTTGTGAACCATTGCTATAATTAAAATGAAATTCTCGAAAAATATTCTTCTTTTGGCATTTCAATGCTGTATAAAGAAATACTGTAAAGTAAGCTACAATATTTTATTTGCTCACAAGTTTTCTGGAAATATATGCTTAATGTCTTCTTAATTGTGTTTTCTATGGATATTTGGAAATTGTTAAAAAGCATATAGTCGTTAAAAACATATCTCATCTTTTGTGGGATCACTAAATCATTGCTGATACTCATGAGTTTTTTCTCAATTTATTTTTAAAGTGAAAGCATGGAACCGAGTTCCTGATTCAAGAAAATTCTTTGGATTGAATAATGCAGAGCTGTGTGCAAAAAATTCAACTGAATCTCCGTGTTCAACATAAAAAAAAGTATTTATCTAAGTGTAATTTTTGTTCTTACACCAAAATTTTAAATTACGAAATTAGCAATATTTTTCGGACTTTCAATTACTGCTTTCTCAAAACGCTGATCACAAAGCAATTTCTAAGTGGAAAAATTTCAATAGCTTGAATAATTCGTGATGTATGCTCGAAATTCTAATAACGAATAATCGTAAATATTATTGTATTTTCGAAATCAATGCCAAAAGAAATTTATAAGTAACTTCCTTTTACTTAATTTACCTAAATGAATTATCAATTTTATAAAATTCTCAAAACTCTTTAATTTTTATTGATTTTTCAGCAATATCTGACCAAGTATGTAAAAATATTAGGTATTTATTAATAAATGAATACTTTACAAACACTGAAAAAAGTATTTCTAGTGAGTTACTACAAAACTTAAAATGAAATAAAGTAAATTATAGAACATGAATATTTTTTCTAATTATATAAAGTAAATTGTTAAAGTTCTGTAGTTTTAAATTATTGTTTTTAAAAAAATTACTTTTCAGTATTTATATTGTATTTTATTTTGCATTCAAAGGTATTCAGTCAAAATGAAGTGCAACAATTTGTTTATTTATTTATTTGATTTTGACAATATGCCTTGTGTATTATTTTTTAAATATTCTACCATCACAAAAAACATTTATACACTTTTCATTTTTCTTTTCATATTTTTCCTTTGATTAATAGTTCGTATTCTCATGTTTCAAATGTGAGTGTATTTTTTTACCCAATAATATCATTGATTTCAAATTTGATTGTATAGGCATTTCTTCAATAAATTGTTTTGAAAATGATAATGTCTTTCAAATGCTTGAAAAAACTATTTGTATAATTTTTTTCAGATACATCAAGTTTCAAGTCATACAGCATAAATGTCATAAAACTATTCAGTTTTAAGCAAATGACATTTTTCATTTATGGTGACAGTAAAGCTGAATGAAGTTGTATTATTACACTTAAAACATGTAAAACTTTTTGAGAAACTAAAATAAATTTAGAAGTTAATACTGTTTGTCATTACAAAAGTGTATGAGAAATTTATATAACACTAATTCTTATGCCCTTTTGATTAGAAACCTTGAAATTCTAGGGAAAATCGCTTATATATGTCGTATTAACACCTTACATTTAAAGAATTATCTATAAAGTGAAACTCGCGTATATTTTTATCTGTACTTACTTTAACACCATTCAACCTGAAAAAGTAGACAAAACATTAAATAAATTTCACTTTTCAGATTTTAGTTATAAGAAGAGTTATATTTCAAAGGGATAAATGAATCGAAAACAACGCATCTTATGTACAACATATGCCTAAGAATTTCATAATTGTATGGACATCAATAAATCTTCAGATAACTGCTGTATCGTTTATCGATATATCAATGATCGATACGATGAATACTGTCTCACCGGTCATAAGAATTACAAGGAAGAATACAAGATAGCTAACTTAGTATGCTTCAAAATGACATTAATTGACCAAATTATATTTGAAATAATATACTGTTACAAAATATTTCCATACCCTGTTCCCAAACGAATTATTAATTTGAATATATATATATATATATATATATATATATATATATATATATATATATGGGGGGCTTGCATGATTGTGTGTGTGATGATGGATTCAATTTATTACTTTTTTTTTATTGAGGCTCTTTTAACACCTGTTCAAATTCTCACATAAAAATTAGTACTACATTCACCTCTCGAATCGCGGGAAGTGACTAATTTTCATGAGCCCCATTAGAAAAAACAAGAGCAATCTGCAATAAATTAAGGGAAACTGTATTTTATTGGATTAAATATATTTGTTCGTAATGCAATTAAAAAAATTGTCCAGCAGTTACAACACGATGCTGGTGCTAAATTATTAGCGATCAGAAAACATCAAGCAGTCAGTCTATTTAGAAACTTACGACTGGATCTGGAGCTGGTAAAATATATAAGGTTTAACAAACTAGAACTGCTATTTCGCAAAATCCGATTGTCTCATTTCTTCTCGCGCTCTTCAGTAGGTTTGTCAGTTAGATATGCATAGAGTATCGACCACTTACGCAACACGATCATCACGCTTTTTAAAATAAGCTTAATTTTGTAAATGTTTCTGTACAAGAATATCGAAACATAATTGCGATAATAATTGAGTCAATGTACTGAAATATTCCCATGGCAATGAAATATAAAACGAATAACTTATGGTGTTATGTCCCTTGATATATTTATGTACAATAAAAGTGTTCAAATAAAAAGTGTATGTTTGTTCAAATGACGGAACTCCGCGGGTCATCGGTTGATAACAGACGTGCAGCGGGTTGATCGGGTCTGTTTTAAAGTATCACAAAGTTTTTGCCCATTTTGACATTGGTCTTTTTAATTCGGGATGGTTTTAAATATTTGAATCTCAGCTTCATCCCTGTTCCAAATTCAGTCCTTTTTATAGCGATTAAATATCCTCAGTTATAGGGTCTTGCAATTTTTTCATTTTTATCAAAGATTTTATTTCTGTCCTCTGGTAGTTAAATGATATTCTACAGAGCTTCTTCTTTCATTTCTTCTCCAGGGTTTTGTTTTCCTAAGCATTTGGAGCCTTCTTTTTCTGACATTTTTTTTTTCTTTTTATAGTTTTTCTTCTTTTTTTATTGATTCAACATTTTTACACAATGCTTCCCTTTAATGTTCGTTTTCCAATAACCTTTCATTTTATTTCTCCATAAACTTTTTATTCAGCATTCTTAATTGTTCTTATCTCTTCGTTTCTTCTTTTATGAGCTACTCTTTTAGAATTATCACGATTTTCACATGCATTTGATCATGTAATTTTATACTTGTAAGCGGCTCAAAAGGTATAAACTTATCGAATCTAGTAGTTGTCTTATTCATCATTCGTTGAACTGAAGACAGATACTTTAAACATCTTGCTAAATCTGGAATTGTTAACGTTGCAAAAAGTATAATTATACTCTATACTTCCTTTATGTGTGCCTATTTCTGCTTTGAGCTCCTATAGTGATTTTCACGTTCGTGACGTCTTTATTTTCACAAAAGTTTTGAAACTCATTAATAGTAAGCACTGTCCCTATGCCTAAGAATATTCTTGAAGGGTTGTCATATATGTTTTGAGGTAGTTTTAGCTTATACATTTCTCTCAAGTCAACGTTGTCTTTTTAATATCTTTATTGGTTCATAAATTGAATTATTAAATTCGGAACAGGAAGGTTTATCACTTGTCCCACTTTGATCAGTAACACAATTATTAATACGTGGAAGTGAATGCCAATAATTAGAGGATGTTGTCATTAGCATTAATTATTAGTAAAATAACTGGTTTCTTTTGTTACCAAATGCCCACTTTAATTATTATTAACAACTTACTCAAAAATATAGTTTAAGTCCATTTATTTTCCCAATAACTATTGCTTCATTTTCAGTAAAATCAGTTTTAGTTGAGACATAATATCCATGCAAGCCACAAATTTACTCCACAGTTTGTTCAGAACATGAATTTTAGTATAAGTAGTACAATTACCGTGCAATATTTCTGGGTAAAAATAACTAATTTTCTGGTGCTATTTCTTACACTACTAAAACCTATTACTTTTGTTCAGTCCTAATCCTGTACAAGAGATCCCATTTCCTCATTTACACTCAGTTCAATTAAACATTTCTTACGTAGCTTCCACTGTAGAAATATTGTTTTGTTTTTACTTTAAATTACAATAATTTATGCGTATCATTGTAAAAGTTTCTAGAATTTCTATTTAAAGTTTTTTGTACATTTCTTTAAGAAAAAGCATTTTAAATTGTGTCTAAATGATTCACATTTCCAACATTTTAATACATTACTCTTAATAGGGTAATCAATACTACATGCTTGTCATAATTGCAGCATGGAATATTATTTATTCTGCAATTTTGTTTGTCATGTGTCGGAGAGGTTAATTTATTTCCAGGGTATTTATAATATGTTTCCAAATTCTTTATGTTACATTAATCACATTAACTTATTGTCTAATAACCTACAATAATTTTTGCTGTTTTCTTTCATTTTTTTTTCCATTATTCTTTTATTTATTTCTTTTTTATAAATTCTTTGATGACCTTTAATCCAAATAAAATACGTTACTGAACATGAGATTTGGGAATTATAAAATTATTCAAACATGAATTCTTAGCGTGAACACTACTGGCAATTTTTTTCATTGAAAATAAATATTCTTGAAATGATTATTTCTCTTATAAGAATTGTTTAGGGAGCAGAGATTTAAACAGCGCTTAATTACACTTGAAACCAAATTTATCAAGTAATAAATATTGTACTTTTTCAAGTGAATTAACATAATATTTCATTTGAGTACAAAATTCAGCCGATTGTGAAATTAACCTATTTTATGCCAAATTTTTTTCAAACAATTTTTGACATGATATATTGTCTATTAGGGTCTTGAAAAAAGTGTAGTTTATTTTCTTTAAGAATTTCCTAGAATTTTTTTTTCTTTTAAAAACTAAATTTCCTGTGTATAAGACGTTGGCTAAATCTTGGACCATATGTTGATGAACTCCTATTTTTTTTTTCAAAATGCACAATTTTTCTGTTGCAAAAAAAGTGTTGAATAAAGAAAATTATTGCTTTAAAAAAACGCAAATTTAATGCGCAGATTTTACAAAAACAAAATCATTACACAAAAATATATGTTTAAGTGTTGCTGCGATAATCAATAAAACATTTTACACAAAATCCTACATCCCGTTTTTGGCATATTGATATAGGCTTTACAATGCATATCTTACATCTGCTTTGATTTGATATTGTTTTATTTAAACGTGCGATACTGTTATATCTAATGACTTTCATAGTTCTTCCACCTAAGAGGTCCACTTTAACTCTTTAAACGATATAGTTCTTCTAGAAGTAAAAAAAAAATCTATAAATAAATGAGCAGATATTCTATAAATAAATGAAAAAAATTCAATAAATAAATGAGAAAAATTCTATAAATAAATGAACAAAGCGTAAGCGTTTTGAATGCCAAATTGTTATGTTTTCCGCCTTCTGCAAACGTATATAATTTCCTGGTAACAACAATCATTGTGCCAACTAGTATGTTAGTATAAACTTAGTTGAATACTACCTTTTAATCTTTATGGACATGTAATATTCTTACATGATGCCGTCAGGCAAATCGATCTCATTTTGATGTTTATTGTAAGTTTATATACTGTTG
This sequence comes from Nephila pilipes, assembly GCA_019974015.1. Taxonomy (NCBI): domain Eukaryota; kingdom Metazoa; phylum Arthropoda; class Arachnida; order Araneae; family Nephilidae; genus Nephila; species Nephila pilipes. The sequence continues at coordinate 57,592 of BMAW01128615.1, read as the reverse complement.
TTGGAATAGAAACACTTAAGCACTTCTAGAAACATCATCTGATACGATTAAAACTATTTGCTCAAAATTATATGTAATATTAACCAACTTAATACAATTCCACTGAACAACAGAGGTACAATTTTTACAATTAAATGCGTAATACATAAATCCGTGAGGATATCTTCAGCACTTCGAGATAGTTATTACAGGGTAATTTGCTATTTATTTTATTCGCACTGTGTTTCTGGAGAAAAAAAAATACTTTTTTTTTCAAAGCAACAAATCTGTGTCTGAACTATGAGGCTATATCCTTGTAAATATTATACTCGGTAAAATTATTCATAACCTCTCACAAAGAGATGACCACTCTGTGAGACAGAATAATATTTATTGCTTTATTTCTTCCTTGATAAGTATTTATTTCAAAGGATACCTATCAAACGTGAAAATCATTCTATGTTTGCACAGAAATTTGACAGGTCTTCCCTTCATATACATTTTTAATGGAATTTATACCAAAATATTTAGTAATTCCCTTAAAGTTTTAATTGTTATGTCGTGACTTCAAATTCATTTAAAGCATTACTTAAAATGTCGTATAGTGGGCGAAACGTAACATATTTGTCATTTTCCTCGATGTATTTATTATCGTTGAAATGAATATATTTTTAATTTCACGATATCTATTTATTGATAAGATGTTTGAAACAATTGAGGTTGATCAATTTGGATTTTTATCTCAGTACATCTTTTCTTTTGACATTTTATGATATTTAGAAAAAAATAAGAATTCTCAGAGTTGTTGTGATGGCATGTTATGTTAATTCATGTTTGTTTTTCTGGGGGGCCTAAACTAAAGACGATTTAAAAATGTAATCAAAGATTGCGTCAGCATATGAAATAAAAAGCAATTAGACGGAATTCACATACTTTTTGTCGCATTTGTTGAACTCTGGTAAAAGATGCATTCGATTATTTCCTCAAATTTTCCATTTTGCTTCAGAAATTTTTGGTGGCAATTCACAATCAGAGTGCATTATGTTATGATGAATTATCTCAGACCGTTCATTTACCGATACACTGATGAATTTGGTAAAAAATATCAAATACTTTCACACGCTCTGTATAGAGGAATTTAGATTGTTCCAGCAACACACATCGAGTAAATACTTCGTTATTTCGAAATCAACATTGAGTGTTTTATTTACAAGTAGTTATCTCAACGTCAATACTTTCACTATCACTATTCTAATCAGATTTAAGGTGGAGTAAATTCTATTTCAAAATAAACTTGGTTTTCCTTTTCATCATCTTGTAAGTTGTTCAAATACCCGAAGGCTCCTTCAACCATTTTAAAATTAGTTTTCCTTGGCATTCTGAAAATATCTCTCTCTTATTCATATCATCCACAAATTTTCATCAAACGAAGAAATCAAATCTTTTTTATGGAGTTTCAATCAGTATCCTCCTATACAAAACATGCACTCAATTACTACACTTTATTATTATTTAATAATTAATTATTACAAAAATAATATACTATTTGAAGGTTTTTCACAAACAAAAATAAGAACCTTACCCCAAACTTCGAAACGTAATTCGAATTTTTTAAGCTTTTGAGGCCCGCATTAAGAAAATACTTTTGTATGATCAATTTTGCTGATAAAAATTTAAAATGGAAATAAAATAAATGAATATTAGGCAAAATTATCAAAATAATAATAAAAAATATAGAAAAAAATCTATCTCGTAAAAAATATATTAAATGTAAGCTTTTATTTAATTAATTTTTTTTAAAACGCAAGCAATATAATTTCATTGAAACTGTGCAGCATGAAATTTTTCTCAGTATACTAGAGATTTTTCATGTGTATATAAGAGGCAAAGTCTATATACTGCTAATATAATAGAAATTAATATTTTTATTCAAATAAATATAGAGATTAAATTTTTGAGCCATTATAAATACAAATTTAATGAAAGAAATGACATTATTTCACAAGCCTTATTTCAAATAAATTTAACAGGGTACATACCTGTTAGATTCGGCTTCAGCAGTGGACTGTATTCAATGAAATTAATTCTTTAGACGGAACAAATTACATTGTGGTGACATGCTCTTAATACCCTGTTAAGATATGCTTAGATATGTTGCAAATGTGTTTTTGGTCGTTTTAATTGAGTTTAATTTGCTAGAAAACTCTTTAAATGGATTATACTTTACTTGCTAATTGCGTCTTGTATACCGCATTAAAGCAAAAAATGGAAAAATGGACCTCATTGAGTTTTCTACATTCTTAACATTTATTCTCGATTTGGTAAACTTCGGGGATGGTATAATTAGTGAAATATTTGTATTAAATTTTAGAGTAAGAAAATAGATTTTTATACTCATTTTCTTCTTTTGAAATTTTTTCAAACTTTTTTTAAATCAGAAGTTTAGATTTTTTTTTTTTTTTGGCTTTTTTTCCTTTGCTTCACATTCTATTTTAAAAAAGGAAAAAAAAATACTTAGAACTATTAGTTCCTTATTAGGAAAGTTTGAACTGATGAACCTAGTTTTTTATTGCTTTATAAAAGAGGAAGAAATTAATATGTTATTATTTTAGCAGAGATATTTTTGCATATTTCAACAGATGGTAAAAATTGAAATACTTGAAATTCTTGTAATTTTGCTTATGTGATAATCTCTTTTTTAAAAGATAAATTGCTTTATGGATTCTACAGAAGCAGAATAATAATTCTATCATTTTAAATATTTGTTTCTGATAGCTTCACTTTAAAAGAAAAATAACAATTTAAAAAGTGTCTCACAATTTTGACGATTCAAAATCTGGCGGCTAATTTAACTGCTTGCCCACTTCACACAGTGCATCAAAAGGCAATTCAAAGATCCCGAATACCAAGTTCATAAATCCAAGCAAACGCCAGTCGAAAAATAAACCAATCCTTCAGATGTCTTGGAGAGTAACAGTTCGATACAAGTGCCTTGTTCTTTAATCAAAATGGAAAAAAAAAATTCTAATGCCTCAAAGAAAAAACGTGTGTCATTGAAAATTCGTAGCATTTCACCGACATTGAAAGTTTTTCTGCTCATATTTTTAGCATCAATCGTGGTGCAAGCCCTTAAAATTTGTTTCAATTTTTACTGTACATAATTTTGATAAACTAGTTAAGTTTAATGATAGTGATGTTATATATAGATATATTGTTTTTTACAATAATACAAAATCATCCATCATCTTATAGATTCTCTGTAAAAACTGTTATATACATTGATGCACGGGTACACACACACACACGCACACACACACACACACACACACACACACACACACACACACACACAC
>BMAW01128615.1:0-54250 GCA_019974015.1 Nephila pilipes | reverse complement strand
CACACACACACACACACACACACACACACACACACACACACACACACACACACACACACACACACACATATATATATATATATATAAATGTATGTATGTGTGTGTGTGTGTGTGTGTGTGTGATAGAAGATAATAAAATCATAGAAACAAATACCAAAAATAGTTATATATTAGCTTTAACACTAAAAAGCACAAAAATGAAGTATTTCCACCAGCCTTAGTATGTATAGAAATATAACTTATAATAATATTTTAAATAATATCAGTCTTGTGACTAATATAAATATTATTTACAAAAACATAGATACTTTTAAGAACCTTTTGCATCAAGCTTATTATCCTTTGAAACATATTAAGTATTATTAAAAATCTAATAATTATGAAACAAAATATTTGTTATTATTTTTTAAATATTAGTTTATTTTTTCAATTTTTTCCACCCTTTTTTTGCTTATACTTTCCTTTTTTAAATTTTATTTTTTGTATGATCTTGCATGTAGTACTCCCTCTTGCTAATGGATGGCTTTGTTGTCCATTCTTAATTTTGTATATTCATATTCTTTCAGTGAAATCTTCACAATTTATTAACTTTTTTATTGTTTGCGTGTCATGTAGGTATTTTGTCGTTTTTAAACAGCTGTTTAATAATTTATGATGACCTTTTTTTCTTTGTTCGTGAGATATATCTTCTATATGGAAGTATGTTCACATAATGCTTTTCTTAAAATTATTTTTCTTTGTATCTTTTATATTTTAAAAATGTAGCTTATACCATGTTGTTTTATAATATATTTTTTCACTAGGGGGAAATTTGGCCAGTAAAATAAGCTCAAACGAGCGTATCTATTTTTCACTATATATAGCATTTTAAAATGTTATATTTCCTTTTCTTTAAAATTTTTGTTTTCGCTTTCTTTCTATTTTTCTATGTTTCAACCTCTGGTTTGTATGCTTTTCGTGTTTTTACTGTTCATTTCCAGACTCCATGTATTTTTTAGTTTTTTTTTAGGGGGGGTAAATTTTTATCTTACATATTTTCTTAAAGTTTATTGATATTTTATTGCTCATTTTTAGTTGCGCAATTAATTAGCACAGAAAAATAATTTTTTCTTCTTATTTTCTTTTTTTTTTGCTATTATCCAAAGAAATTTTAAGTATATTTTCATTTTGAAATTAATAATAATTTTATGATTTTTGTGTTTTTGTATTTGCACACCTATTGTTTCCATTTAATTCATTTATACTTTTTCTTTATACAATACACACACATACATACACACACATATACATATATATATATATATATACATGTATAATATAAGTTCTTGTTCCTCATTGGAACATACCAGTGAAGAGAATTTGTACGAGGTTTTTATATAGTGGATAATACAAAACGTCGATACATACGGCTTGATCACTTTAATAGTTTATTTTGTAAAATTTCTAGCTTATAATTACTTATATAAGTACTTAAACTAATGGCATTATTACTCATATAATAATAATGCATTAATATATTTTTGTATTACAATTTGCCTCATATGTTGCATGATTTAATTTTATACTCCTAACATGGTATGGGATGAAAATGGAGAATAAATAACTACCTCGGACGACTTTGTAGTTACATGTTAGTGGCAAATTAATACACTAAATCTCACTAAAAACCTTCTTGAAGTTTAAAATTGATTTTCGTTCCATTCAAAATAAAACTAAGCTATATACTGAGGGATAAAATGTATTTTACTTTATGAAAAATCTATAAATGAAACAATCTAACTAAATTTGCGATTAAAATGTTACTGATATCTTATAGCTATAGTTACTCACGATATTTTTTTCTCTTTAAGAGGAAACAAAATCTTGAAATTTGGAAAAGTATTACCTTTTATTATTATTTTATTTTATTTAACGTTCCTATGAATTACCTTTAATCAGTGGTCAGCACAACAGAATGAATATTTTTGAACGAAACTATCCAATATTGATATAGAAACATTTGTAATTTTTAATTTGTTTAAGAAACTTGTTTTTTTAATAGAAATATAAATCAGGTAATTAGTTATACATTTTTCCTTTGAAATCTATAAAAGTTATGTCTTAACTCTTCCCATATAATCGCTAACTCATCGAAATTGCTACCCTCGAATTGTTGTATTGCATTGCTAAATTCAAGATGAGAATACGTAGTTTTGGTAATCCGAGATCGTCACAAAATTTAACAGGGATTAATGTACTTTTAATTCCACTGTGAAATTTGATATCCGAACATAACTTGATGATTAGATTAAAAGTGTGAATTATCTGAGAAGCATCTCATCGCTTAATTCCATTCAAAATTATAATAATCATCCACAATAGCTTTCCTATAGTTTATGGGAAGGGAAATTCTAAGTTTGTAACTTTCAGTACTCCTAGAAGAAATTCAGTTTCATTTGTTTCTAAGTATAACGTCCCATAAAATTGTGTGAGGTAATTTTTCAGCACAATCAAGACGTGAATCATTATCCAACATACATTTAGTCTTCTATAAAATTGTATTATTTAAAAAAAAAAGTATCCTTCTTATATATTTAAAGCTTTCAAATGTTTTGATGTCTTATTTTTTTTCTTTGGAAAGTTAACTCTATTATTCACAACTAAATATTTTAAATACTCATTATTAATATTAATATGCATTCACATTAGCTTACGTGAATGCTAAATCGTAAATGAACTAAATTAAACGTTTCAAAAAGTAATTTAAAGCATCAAAGGGATTTTAAAAAATATTTTTTCTTTATTTATCCTATATGCTTTCCTGTTCATCTTGAAAAGTGAATACATTTTTATTACTCTCTTAAAATTAAAACTTCTCAAACTTTGCTTAGAAGAGTTATTGAGGCTTCGGGCAGTTAAAGGCTATTTTGTAAGGTCTACTAGATTAGATAGTAATATTGAGCTTTTAAAATAAAAAAGAACTGAAAATGTTAAAATTACAGGTCTAACAAAAAAGAAAATGTAATAATAGTATTTCTTGTTATATTGTCACAAGATTTGGTAGAAATATTCATCTTAATGGAAAACGAAGAAGATGTAGAGTGATTGTTATAAATTAGAACTCATAAATGTGGAAATGGGAGAGAGAGATGGAGATTTCTACTTCGTTTATGACCGGACAACGGCTATAAATAGAGGGAAGAGGAAACATTTTCTTGATGAAGGTAATTATATATATATATATATATATATATATATATATATATATATATATAATTGTGTTCTTTAGGTTAGAGCTGTTTTGATATTAAAAAATAAGTGCAGCTTTTCTACCATATTGTTTTTATGTAAAAGCCTGTAACTTAATCTACTATTCAACATCTTTATCTCCACTATTAAAGCACTTTTTTTTTTATCTTAAACCGACACTCTTCTATAACAACGTTAGAAGTTAAAACGTCTTGCTAACTAGCCAGAGGAGACGTCTATTCAGCCTTGTTGGTTACAGCGCAGCAAAAAGCCACCGGTTAACATTCTTTTTACCCGTTAGTCCAGGGTTCCAAACATCAGCGGCCCTCAAAGTTGCCAACATCTCTTCCCCCCCCCCACGAAGTTGGAAAAACGATAGTAGTGTCATAGTTATTTGGTTGCGTTGATTGAAAAATACGTGATACTTAGATAACTATTTGTACTACTTTTATTACATTTAATTTAAAATACTTATTTACAAAATAAAATGCTTGTCGCGCTTCCACTTTCTACGCATTTCGGGGTACCCGTTGCACGCTAAAAAAGTATTGTAATGTTCTTGGACACGACGTTCTAGTGGAACGTTTTACAGAGCTCTGAATATCTTTTCACCTTGGAAATTTATGGTTGAAATGGAATTGACCACGCCTCTTCCAAAATCACCGGACATATTCCTTCGTTTTAGTTGGATAACTGAAAGTGATAAAACAGTTATTGATCCTGAGCACTAAACCGGGGCAGGAATTGACACCTGCTAAACTGGACACCTAATGTGAGGTTCCCAGGAGAATCGGACTCTATAAGGTCAAAGTTCATAAGAAATGGAAATGTTGTTTGCCCTTTCTCCCGAGTCCAGCTATTTAATGAGGACTTTGTCCGGATGTAAGGGGTCCACTACAGGGCTTGCTGCGACTCTCTTCTTCAACAACGCTAGAAGTTAAAACGTCTTGCTGACTAGTCAGACGAGATTGTTGTTCAGCCTAGTTGGTTAGAGCACAGCAAAAACCAGTCAACTTTTCTTTGGACCCTCTAGATCAAAACAACTCTGCCGACATCAAGACCAACTACTTTCTACCACTCCACGGGGTACTGGTTACCCCCAATGTTTCGTCAGAGCCGAAATCTGAATAATTAACTTTTAGATTCACAGAAATCTTCCCTGGTAATTTAATCGTTAAAATTCGGCCATTATAACATCATTATTATCATTAGGGCGCTGACCGCTTAAATGTTTCTTCAATGAAGAAACAAATAATAGTCATTGGGCTCTAGAACAGAACTATACAGAAGTTGATCAAATTATCCCTAGCCATATGATACAAAGAGATAGGTTCGTCGAGCATTGTCATGTTGTAAAACATCTCTTTACTGAGCCTTGTAGAATGCTCGCCAGCCATGCGTTCGTCCCTGGTTTGTTTCCTGGCCGATGCACCAATATTTCGAGTTATCAATAATGGTGTTGGTGGTTCAATGTGTCGTATTTATTAATTCTCGATCGAAGTCAAATAGTCGCAACTAATCTACAACTAATTTAATTAACAAAATATTTTACAGAAAAACGTGCACATCTGGATACTCTCGTGTCTTGAAGATCTCTAAAAAAATCGGTTCAAGCAGAGACCTAAGACAATGCGTGGCGTCCTCTATCAAAGAGTGGGTTCGACCTATGCCCTTTATTTTGGATTTCACGAAGTACTTTGATTAAGGTGTCACAATATGTTCCAGAATTAGTCGTGACACCCCGAGGCAAAAATTCTACAAGAAATACCACTATCTATCCTAAAACATGTGCACATGATTTTGCGTACTGAAATTGTTTGCTTGTTCTTCACTTTTTTGTATAATACCTCAATTTCATGGATCGCAGTTTTTAATCCAGTATCACGTGAAAAACCCATATTTCATCACTAGTGACAATTTGGCATCAAAACTCATCTTATTTATTATTGTACTACTCAATAAAAGTCAAAGTATTGCCTATACGATTGGCTTTCTGCACCTCAGACAGCATTTTCGGTTCTCATCGTACTACTTCCTGAAATTTAAGTGCTTTGACATGTTTTTATGAAGAATATTCCTTGAAACGTGCGAAAATTCGTTAGGTATAGATGAAATAATAAATCCCTTGTTTTCTCGAATTTTTGCATCAACTGTCTACATTAACTATTCAGTAATGACAGATGGTCTCCTACTAGATTGTTCATAAACATTAGAATGTCCATTTAGAAATACTCCAACTCATTTTCGCACTGTTCCGAACTAATGTTTATCCATACACTTAATTAATCAGCTGATGAATTTACTCAGCTTTCCCGACTTTTGCTTCAAGGAATCACAGCGTATATTTCACAATCGGCAGCATTTTCAATTGTGGATAAGATTTTAAATGCTCACAAATGTAAACAGGAATGAATGCTTTCTTGTTGGCGTCTGTGATTAACAAATAAAAATGGATACTCGGTGCACTTGCGTGGACAGTAGCGTAGCACTTGTCAAATTTAAGAACGGTATTTACTTGAAAAATACGTATCAACTGTTATTTGATACTAAAAACAGTAATTATTCGAAAAAATTGAGAGAAGTCTTTTCTGTTCACATAAATTTGAAAATATTGATATCTCGATTTTAAAAATTGAACCGAGCACTAATACCCCTTTCGCTACCGGAGGGAGAAAAAATAAGTTCTTCTCTACACCCGCGGCTTTTCGCCTCGGAGTGTCACACTGTGCCCAAACGATTTTAGATATCAGGCCAAATTCGCGAAAAAAATTCCTCTAAAATCGGCTATACATTAGAATATTTTAATTTTTACATATATTACTTAAAATGCATTAAATTTAATATATACGGAAGAAAAAAGGACTTAATCGAAAATTGTATGTTTTTTACATAAAAATTACATAAGAAATCATAAAATTAAAATATATTTACATATGTATAAATTTCATGGTGTAATGATGTACCATTATATGAAATATATAGATATAAAAGATAAATCTTATTTTGCAGTATGGTATATTTATAACAAAAAAAATCTTCAATGCATAGTCCAACGCCACATGTCTTAGAAACATATTTTGTCATATTTTGACGCTTCACTCAAGATTTTGAACAAAGGGTACATCTTCTTCTTCCTTTTTTCTCCTTTAATGGCTATGTACAGATTTGGAATATTTTCGCTAACATCACTGTCAGAAATCATTCATTAATTCGCTTATCTCATTTTCAGATAAATACTTTCTTTTTGTCATGACTGTCGCTACAAATAAAAATCAACCGAATGAAACGGACGGCTGAGAGCATCTGTTACCAAAGCCTTAACCTCCATAAACATCTATAAATTCTTATTCGAACTTCTAAGAAGCAAGCAAAAAAGAAAAAAAAAGCAAATCGAAAGCAAGTGCACCCCTTAAATCCAGTCATTACATTTAAAAAGCCGCAGCGCAACACGTTCTTTATTCAATTACTCCCCCCTCCAATACGTCCTGAAAGCCAGAAGAGAAATCCAAGCCCATATCAACAAGGTCAACATTCGAAATAACCTTACTATATAGATTTCGCGGTATTGTAAAGTGATATAGTAGCATTAAAAAAAATCAAATAAAACGTTCTCATTGAGCGTATCTGTATTGATACGTTGAGTCTGTAGCAGGCATTCTCGGAGCGTATCTAACGTTGGGAGTTAACGAGATATGAGATTATGGTGTGAAAACTGTTTTGTAAAGCTTACAATACTGTTTATCCTTACAGTTTTAATTTCCTGTATTTTAATATAAATGTTTTACAGGTAACAGAAAAAGATAATATTTTTTTGCAAAATTTTGAAAAACAGTAAATATAAAGAAGCTAAAAATAAAAAAAAAATATATTAATAAACAAAGGGAAGTAGATGTAAAAGATAAAATCTCAGTGAAATTTAAATTATAAAAATTATTTGTGAATTAAATAATTATTTTGAAAATAATTTTGTTAAAATATTAATTAAGTTTATTTTATTTTAAGAGAAAAATGAATAGATTATCATTTTCAAAGACGTCCTGATACAATTAATAATACTGATCGGCAATGTTCGTAAGGTTTTAAACTATATAAGTATAAAACAAAGTATTATAAAAAAGAAATTACTAGTATAGAATATGGTATTTTAAATTTTATGAATGATTCTCTCTCTTCAATAAGACTGATTTTATGAATATTTTTGGGAAACTTAAGAAAATATTTACATCTAAAAATATTACAGTTAAAAAGCTCAGAAATACTAGTATAACAAAAAATAGGAAGATATATTTTTAATTACAATAAGTTTAAACAGAATGAAGAATTAAATAAAATGTAATCACACAGAATGTAAAGATTTTCCTTAATAAAGAATGTAAACAAATCATTATTAGTGATTTGTGAACATTATAGGACAGATAACTGAGATTCATTTTGAATATGGTCACAGGCTTTCAGAGTATGATATGGAACAGTTAATATTTAATTAAAAAAAAGGGAGGCTCTAAATGAATAATTGTATTGATCATAAAACTATTAAATATGCTTTCCAATTGAAGAATTTTTTGTGAATATAAATACTACACATATAAATATATTAATGATATAAAATTTTAAAATTAAAGATTGGATTAAAATCTAAGATAATAAAAGAATTGCTGTTATACAAATAGTATTTATCATTTGCTATGTTGATAAATATGCCAATAATTATGCTATCATGTGTAAGCATGTTTATAGTTAAATCATTAATAAACATGTATAAAATATTAATGATGAACTAGAAAATAATTTTAGTGAGACGTAGAAATTAATAATACTATTACAGCTCTATATAAAAATACGTTAACAAAGTAGTAAAATTAAAATTTCTTTGATTTTTATGACTCCGAAATTATGATTATTATGATTTTTACAACTTCGAAAATCTCATTAAATTCAGACCAGTCACTAATGGTTATAATAATATTTATATTATAAAAGTATGCATATTATTACAAAAATATTACAAGATACTATTAGCAAAGTTAATAAAACTGCTATCATTAAAAAAGGTTTCAATATTATAAAGAAAATAAATGACAAAGATGTGTTTGCTATTCATGGTTATGATTTTGAAGGACTCATAATTCGACAAACAATCTATTTAAGGTACTGTTAATAATTTAGAGCAGTTACATTGTTAATGAATTCATTGCTTATTTTGAAATTAAACCTTTGGTTGATAGAGAGAAATTAATCAGTTATGAAGATAAAAAAAAAAATTTGAAAACTAGGAATGTTTAATATGGTGTACTTGCAAGTAAAAATGTGTGGCTAATCTCTCACTCTCTCTTTACTTACACCGTCATGAACATAATTGTATTGATATATGTCATTTTATTATGTAATGATACATTGATTTGTTTTAAATTCCGATGAGTCTTCTGAAGGTAAACTTCACATATATTTTTATACTAAGTAATTAAATGTAATTCAAAGTAATAATAGTAAATATGAAACAAGATGCTTAGTTATACAGTTACAAATTATAGATAATAGAGTTATTAGTAATATTTATGACAAGAGAGACCGATATATATGTGTGTGTGTTTATATATTTTTTTTTTTATTTTTTATTTTTTTATTGGTTTTCATCTTCTTTTTTTTTAAAAAAAAATTATTGAGACATAGTTTCCACTCTCAGGGAGGAGAAGGCTTTAATTTGGAACGGTTTAACTTTAACTCTTTAAATTAACATTTAAAAGACCCATTGAGCGTCAATGTACACACAATACTCAGGGATATTATCGGTTCATTTGGGATGAAAGGGCCCTCTCTTTCTCTTTGTTGCTATCCTGTAAACCTTCCACGGATGCAATTAAATAAGAAGTTGGCGAAGATTTGGCAGATACACTCACATGAATTAAAGCAATACCTACAAGGTTTCTCAGGTGAAACACTTCAAACTTTTCATCTGGAACTCTTCACACTCCTGTCACATACACTCAGTTAAGCATATCAGATTTATCTCCATATATGCAACGTTACTCAATTTATCAGTATCTACGGTGGAGTACCACGCATCGTATCTCATAGATACGTTCATCTTAATTATATTTTCTTTAACTTTGATTTAATTGGTTTAATAAATTTAAGGAAAGCAAAACAAATGATGGTTTTCTCACTGAGTAATTTGTTTTTCATTCTATATAATTCTCATCAATGATCGAAGCTACTTCACCCCCACTATACGATTCATTTGGCCAGGTAATCTCTAAATTCATAATTATAGGTAGTTAAAACAGAAGCAGAATTTCCGTATTATTTGTTTTTTACTGTGAATTAATTTTTTCCCTACCTGTATCATTTCACATCGTAAAAGCAAGATGTCAATCCCCCCCCCTTCCACGTTTTGTACCGTGACCAATGCGATTTCCTTTTAATTTTATTCTGAATGTTATGAGATGAAAATTTTTCTAAAGTTAATTTTAAATTTCTCAAAAAAATTAGGTGTTGGGAATTTTTATTTTCAATAATTGCAAAAAACTTAAAATCTACTAATCCCCCCCCCACTTTTTCGTTAAGACTCGTTTAGTGCCAAGACTGATTTCTCTTAGACTTAATTAAATTAATAATTTAGGAAAACTTTCTAGTTTGAAAATGATGCATTTTTAAGTGTTTTCTAGTGCATGAAAATTTTGTTAACAATGCTTTTGAATTATATGTATTCTTATATTTCGTTCGTATAATAACCATTTATTAATATTTTTTTTTATTATTATGCAATTGTGATTTTGTGTACAATTGCCATAAATTTTTATCACATTCTTATTTTTGTGAGTTTTTTTATATATAGTTTGAAGAATTTTTCAATTGTTATGAGTTTCCTTTTCAAATATCTCACTAATTTCAAAAACAAAGCTCTAAAAATTAATAAACAATATTTTCTAATTTAAAAAAAAATGATGGCGTTTTAACATACGTAAAAAATACAAACATTCATATGTAATCGTTAGAATTATTAAGATATTATATTTCTATGATTTTCTAAAACTAATTCATTATCATTTAGAATATTAATATTCAGACATATGATTATTTTTCCTTGACTATTAAAAAAAAAGAAATCCTTTCTTTCTTTTACAATCTTTATTAAGATTTGTTAAGAATGCATGGAAATTTATTTGTTATTTTAAGAGTATCATTGATTATTTAGTGTCGCGATAATCTTTTCCAATTTGCACAGCATTGATATATTTGTGTCGCGATAGTTTTTTAAACTTTTGTGTGCATTAGTATTTTTTAGAGTCTTAATCCTTTGTGAAACTTGTTTTGGAGTTATGTACAGATGCCAATTACTTCTATTTGTGTTGTCTGACTTGTAATTTTTATAGTAGTGTAGTTTCAGAATAATTAAATTCGATTACAATGTCTGCTTTAAATATAATTTCCTTGTTTCTAATTAAATCTTTAATTTTAAATAATGCACTGTGTAATATTTTATTACATAGTATGCGTCAAGGAAATTTTGTTCGTTATGGTGTGATTTGCTACTCTAAGCTTTAATTTATTTTAAATGTATTTTGAGCATAAGTTTATTTTATCGATCTAGAAGTTTTAATTTTATATCTGTATTATATATATATCGAGAGTTTTTTTTTCTTTCCTCGTAAACATTGACTATTGTTAGAAATGTGTTTTAAGGAAACAGTAATTATCCGAGAATGTGTCAACTCATGTACAGGTTTAAAATGTTTTTTTTTTCTTTCGTTCCACGAAAATCCTTTCGGCATAGAAAGTCCAGTTTCTTCTTCCCCTTCCCCCTCTGATCGTAAATTTTGTCTTGTATCGGGGGCTTTTCAAGTGGGAATGACGAAATTCTTTCATTCTCCCTGGCCTGGGAGAGTGGTTCCTCCTTTTTTTTCCCCAGAAAAAAACTCTTATTTCCTTTCCGCAGCTGTACTTTTAACGATGTCTTCGCAACGTAAAACCTTGCAGATGGTCGGGTCAGAGAAAGTTTCAGTGGATTATAGCCTTTTTCAGAAGTTCAATGTCAAGGTCGACTTTATATTTTTAACTTTAATAATGTCGTTATTAAATGTTTGATTTCCTCCTTTTTTCTTAATTAATGTTGAAATAGTGGAATTGGATTTTGAAGTTTAGAAATGCTGTATTCATTGATTCTAAATTATATGTATAATTACCTATAAAATTTGGAAAAAATCCTTTTTCAGTGAAGTGTCAGCTCTCTGTAAACGAGCATTCATTTTCTCAAGAATTCATTAAAAACGCGTTTAAAATAATATTAGTTGAATTGAATTTCAAATCGAACTATTGGACACGTTCTCTATATCCCGGGTTAAATATGCAATTTTTTAGAACACTGTCGAGAGAGCTTTGACTAATATTGTTCACACGCCTTCTCAAGCGTTGCACTAATTTTACTTTTATTCTTAAATATACACATAACGGAAATATATAAAGTAAACTTGTTACGTCAGCAATGTGTCTCGATCTATTTAGTCACGTCATACGAATATCAGACTATGGGAGTTAAGAAAACAGCATACAAATTCTAATCGAGTGATCTTTTGTTAATTTCAAAAAGATATGTATTGTACAAAAATACATAGTTTAAAGGGTAGCGAGGTATTGGTACAATCTCTGCTTTTGATCTCAACAATCTTATATTAATCCTAACATAGATTGTAATTGTCTTGCATCTATGCGTGATTTCGTAATGTAAAAAATTCTGAACATAAATAAACAATGTTGATTTGTAAGAGACCTCGTGCTCTCCACAATTACCATGCACCGCATCTTACGAATACTAGAATGTCACATTTATTTCGACATAAATCTCCATGCATTTCACACACATATGTATGTATACATATTCAGAGTGATTATAAAAATGATTTCCTGATATATGAACCTCTAGTGACTTCTCCGTTCTGTCAATAGAAAAGAACTTTCAAATATTGTTATTTGAAGGTATATGCTCAAGATTGCAATGATTTAAAACAATAGAGATCTCCTGGTTACGAAAACAGTGAAACCACTTCGAAATTCAGGAAAGGTAACATACATTTTCCCCCCCGCTTAAAAAAATTAGTGCTTTGAAAAACCATAAAAGGAATGAAACCATACATGAACGACAACAATTCCTGGGTAAAACATTCTCTCTCTCTCGTTTTTTTTTTTTTCCTTTGCATTTTGCAAACATTTTCCTATCATTTCATAAATTTCTTTTAGTTTGAGATTTTCTTAAAATGTATTGGTTTTTTTGTTTGTTTGTTTTTGATTGAAATAATTGAAATTTAATTTTTGATGCGTTTTGTTCTCTCACACAACAGTCTTTAAAGTATCATTCATGAACACTCTCAAAATACATTCTTGAGTTAACCATGCCTATTTCATCCTTAATCGATTAAAGTTTGAAGTACATAAACCGAAGGACATAATTTCGGAAAACAAGTTATAATCATAGACTCCATACATTTCCTCAGTGGCCTAAAGCAATTTATCATGCTGTCATGTCGAAACTTCACAGAATATATTCTTTACCAATTTTCAAAACAATTTATCATCTATCATTACCTTTTATGATAGTAAAAATTTACATAGTATTAATCTGAAATTCTAAAAGTTTCTAGCTTTCGCATTTGATAAAACGTTTCTTGAAAATTAATTTACAAATTTTTTAAATTTTAAATTCTCATATTAAAACTTAATAATATTGTAAAAGATTAGCGGAAGTATAATTAATGACAACTTTTTGAAAATTATTAAATTTTATTAAGATTAGAATTAATGAAACACAAAGAAAATCCACATAATACATATCCGCACAAATTATGTATATATATATATATGTATATTTGTCAGTTCTTACAGATGCCTTTTTAAGAAATATTTTTTTTTTTTTTTAGTTTTTGTTTAGTAATTTAAATTAAATAAAATATTTTTTGGTTTATTTAAATCAATTTCCTGGTGTGGTTTCCTTTAAATCCAACAATCATTTTTTACTTTGACGGTGAATTCGTCAATGGAGTAGTTAAGAGAGAGAGAAATAGGAGCATACGTGTGAAATTTGTGTAGTGTTTTATATGATTAGATAATTTCTATCTGCTTTTGTTTTTGCAGTATTTAAAAACTTTCAACTTTCATTCTGATGATGCGTTATTCGTAATTTTCCTATGGTACAGTTTCGTTTAGAAATCTTTCTTTTTTTTTTATTATTAATTATTTGTTTAGTTAATTTTTTTTCTCGTTTTATTTAAACATTTTGTTGGTTTAATAGTACTTTATATATTTACTTATGTACGATTTAGATGTTTGATGTTAAATTGAAAATGATTAATTTACTTGCATTCTATTTCTATTATCGATTTCTAATTTTTGGTTTGTTACCGTACCTTTTTACCAGTGTGAGAGTTGATCAATAATACAGGTAGAAACACATATTATTCCATTCAAAAGTATAGAGCAGTATTAATACTTTTGGCTTTGCTTTATAAATATTCTGCTTTTTGAACAGGGTTTCTTGGCTTTAAGGTTTTTAATTTTTAATTTGGTTAAATACTGCGTTAAAATTTTTTTTCATCTGATTTGCGTAAATGTTAATTGGTCTTAAAGATGTTTTAAACATTTAGTTTTTTTTGTCTATTATAGTATTGATTTTGTAGTGGATATTTTTAGTTGGTTATTTTTTTTATATATTGTAATTTGTGATTTTTTTCTAATTTATATACATATATATATATATATATATACATTTGTTAAAAATGTTCTTTCCTTTTCTTTCTAAACAGACACAAATTAATGAAATATTTAGATACATAACAGGATTTCGTTTACATTAAGTGCTTGCTTTTTTAACTATTTAACATAATTACAAATATTAGATTGTAATAAATTTGTGATTATATATTACTTAATCTTGGTGCAATCTACTAGAAATGTATAAATTTGTTTCACATTTTAATCCAAAGTTAATATGTGTTTTGCATGCATATTATATGAATGATGCTAGTCCAAAATTCGTCAAAATATCTTTGAGCGAGTTAATTGCTTGTTGAGATTAATGAGATTAAATTGGTTAAATGTTTTTAAAATACGACTTAAAATTAAAAATAAAATCTATATAGAACCATCTTACGAAAGGTTTCACTTGATGCTTACAAAAGTATAAATTCCATGCTAACAAATGTACTTTCTATCCAAATATTATGAATTATTTAAACAGGTGATTGCGTGACTGGCTTAAATAAACATTAGAGCAATCGATCATTGGTCAAGGAAATTGTTTGAAAGTATTGTATTCCACCATATTAATACTTGTTACATTTTTTAATCAAATATTTAAGAAACCCCACTCTTAAAATATAGAGCAGCATTTGAAATGAATAACATCATACATTTACCTGCCATAAGTTTTAGATGATTTTGAATCTTAAATGTTTTAGGAAACATTATATTCCCATGAAAAAAAAAATCTGATTTAAATTTCTTTTTCCAAAGTGATTTATGTTCCGTTTAGGAATTGACGTTCCACGACTTTAAATGTAAGCATGTGTATTCGACTTTTCAATATTAAAATGCGATACATGTAAGTTTACTTATGTATGGGTTATATAAAAGAAACTACTTCCATTTATTTAATGTTTATTTATTTTACTTATTTATTTATTTATATGTATTTTTAGGTATGTGTTTTTATATATTTGTTCTATTATTTTTCTTTTTTTTTAAAAAAAAAAAAAAAAAACTTAAGGCACCATCATTTTTAATAAACTCTGAGCATAGAAACAAATTTCTGATATTATATGTCATTTATTAAATATTACTTATATTTTTTTTACTATTTATAGAATTTATTTGTTGCCGTGAACAGTTTCTATTCAAAATAGATTCGAAAAAGGAAAGAAAGTAAGTTCACATTTTTTATAATTCTTACCGTTTTGATAATGATATGTTTACTTTATATTTCTTAAAATAAATGTTATTAATTTTTTCTTAAACAGTTCGTAAGAAATTTATTCGACGACTCTCAATGTATTCGTTCAATAACTGGCCATAAGAATATTTTTATTAATTAACATGAACAAAATTTCTTAACACACCATTTAATAAATCTCAGGTTCTGACACATATATGGCACTACTGTAGACATACCCATATGATTTCTGAATAGTACCAATCTTCAAATGATACGTGTCTCATGAACACACATGTGCTATAATCGCTTTCTGTTTGAAGCTCAAGTAGGTGAAAACAATTATTTTCAAAATTTATTACTAGAATGTAACACATAACTCAATAAGTCTCCGGTCTAATTTAGAAAAAAAAAATATTTTTTTCTAAAAAATTTGCCTTTATTCTTCAACATACTCTCCTTCCAGAATGATAATGCCTCTCTAAAGCTTCGACATATTTATTTGTCGAACTATTTGCCTTTTCTCTCAAAGTAGGTCTAGTTTGAGGAATCATTTCTTAATTTGAACATTTTTTTCTTTTGGAGATTTTATTTTCGATGCCTAAAAATAGCTAGTAGCCTCTTTTGATCAAATCTGGAGAGTGAGGTGGACGAGGAAGCAATTTAAAGAGTAATTCATTCAATTTAAGCATCGTTTTTATCGACTTGGGATACGGATCATAGTTTTGGTAGAACAACACTTTTTCTTTTGCATGTCATTTTTCCTGATTTATACACTCATTCTATCCAAAAATTCCATATAATATTTGCTATTAATAGTTTTACCTTTCTCAAGATAGTCGATGAACAAAATACCATGAGTGTCCCGAAATACTGATGCTATAACCTTGTCAGTTGATTTTTAAGTTTTTGGTCTCTTTGGACGACATATACCTGTTGCTGTTCACTGATCTGAGGATTTCTTTGATTAAGATGTATCATTGTGGACTCATGTTTCATATATTGTCACATACCGAAGCAAAAAATCGTTTTTATCTCGTTTGACAAGCTTCAAACACTTGTTGTTTTTGGTCCGGTGTGAACAAACGTGGCTACCACTTCCAAAGCAACTTACGCATGCTCAAATTTTCTAGTAAAATTGTAAACACACTAACTTTTGTTATCTTTCAGGTATCAGCTATCTTACGTAACTTCACTTTGCTGTCTTTACTTTGCTGTTCACTTTGCAAAACTATTTTTCCTGCAACAACTTCCGATTTTGAGCAACCAGATTTCAGCGTCAACGGTGTTTGTACGACCGTGGTTAAATTCAACATGTCAGTCAATAACAGTTAATTTCCCAGATGCAGAGTCAACCAAATTTATCATTCCACTGTTTGGCTTAAACAGTTTTTTCCCCTGTCAAAAATAACGTTTAATACACACACGAAACTCTTTTTTATCCATTGTTTTAAAAATTACAAAACTTGGGTCATCAAAAACACTTTATCTTATAAACATTTTATCAGAATGTCATTAAATTTTACCACAATGTTGAGCGCCTGAAAGCTGAAAGAAGTTAATACCACATATTTTCCGCAGATAGACGAGGTATAAATTTTTGTCACAATTTTATAATTTTAGCACATATCTCTTCTAAATGACAAACTATTATTGGCCTATGAATTTAGTTTAGAACAGCAATCATCATCCGCAACAAATTTTTATCTTGTATCTGGTATCAATGCCTATAGAAGTACATGCCGAATCACGAACTCTTATGTATGTCTAACAGGAGAATTGGCCATGGTAGCCTATGGGTAAGGATCACAAATCGCCGCCAGTGTTGATACGTAGAATCATGGGTCTGAGTCCTCATGCAACTAAAAATATGGATTTCTAATGCCAGGAGTGCTGTAAAAACGATTTTTTATTGGATACTGATGACGAAGTGGAAATCGACATACTAGGTACAGAATGTGACCCATTTGACGAGTTTCTTAACAACGAGAGTTATAATGTATTTGAGGAACTTTTTGCTTTAAATGGTGAATATAAGGAATTTGTAGGATTTTAAATGCATTAGTGAATGATTTATATTATTTTATTAGGGCTTTAATTCATATTCATTTCTACCTATCTTTTTTTTTTTTGTATTTGTTTTATAAGATGACCCAGGATTTTGGGAGTTTTTTCTTAAAATTCAAATACCGTCTTATCTGTGGAAATATACGGTATTTTGATATTTTTGAAAAAGGAAAATTGTAACTGTCCTTGAAAGAGAAGAAAATGATAAGTCAAATAACTGCAACTTTTGCTCTGAGATGAGATGTATGTCTAAGAAATATAACTACTTAAAAAAGGAGATTTGAGTTTCTAATAGAGAATGTAAATTCAAATACAGTCCATTTTAAGACAAAAAATGCAAGCTTTTATTGAGTGTGTGTATGAGTATTTTTCTTAATAGCATAAGCAAGAGGCTTATTAAACATATTTTAAGTTATAAATTAATCATTCAAAATTTCATAATACAAAAATTAAAGTTTCAAAAAGAATATCAATCATTTTAAAATATTTTTAAAATTTTCAGAAATTAATATTAAATGAATGAACATTTAGGTAAGTGAAACAACAAAATCAAATCAAATTAGAGTATTCTGATTAGGATACTTTTTCTAAAGTGAAAAAATTAAATTTAAAATTTAAATTTTGCTTTATAATACATAATTATAAAAATTAAGAATTGAAATATTTTTAATAAAATTTAACAATAATAATATGTGCATATTTGTATCTATAAGTATTATATAGAGATAGAGAGAAAGAATTGATATTTTCCTTCTCTGAAAACTTTACTTAGTTCAAAGGAGGTAGTGACTAAAACAAAATTAAATAATATATCGATAAACATTTGAGTGCTATTGTCTTACGAAAGTGCGAAAAGTCTTTAATCATTAGCCGCCTCAAATATGTTATTCCTAATGATTTGCAAGTTTACCGAATAAAAACATGAAGTAAATGAGAAAATAAAATCTTTGATGCGTTCTTTTCAATGTGAATTAATTCATAAATATTCAAGGAAGGAAGGAAGGAGTGAATGAAGAGAAGCAATAGCAAATAACATATTTGATCACTGGGGAAAGAAATAGCACTGCAGTATTTTCCGATGCCATAGAGAAAACAAAAATTGAAAAGTCTGTTTAGTTTCAGTGCCTTTTCGAATACGATTGCTTTGAATATTTGCAGGTGAAAATGTCATAAATAATTCATAAACATCCTATATTTGTATTTATTTCTGAGCTGTATTTCAAACTAACGAGTACTGAATATTTTATAT
The DNA here is from genome assembly GCA_019974015.1 of Nephila pilipes. Taxonomy (NCBI): domain Eukaryota; kingdom Metazoa; phylum Arthropoda; class Arachnida; order Araneae; family Nephilidae; genus Nephila; species Nephila pilipes. Next base: position 35,789 of record BMAW01128615.1, on the reverse strand, counting down.
GTTTAGAATTATTTTCTCGACACATTTTTTATTAATCATTTGTTTCTCGTTTCAATAAGCAAACACCATAAAAATTCGAACAGAAGATAAAGAAAAATTTATATTGAGATTGCATCATTTATTTCCTTTAAGAAAGATAATTCATACCAGTACTTAGAAGAGTTATGTAAAGTTTTGAATGTTATTAATACATAAACTAGTTATCTGGATAAAACTTATTCTACATATTGATTGATCCATATGTACATAACATTTTAAATTACAGTTATAAATGTTAATTTTTTTGGTTTCAGGGAGCCAAAGATTGAAGTAGTTAACACGCAGTAAGGAGAAGAGAAAGTTCCATCTATTGAGCTGTACCACGACGGCCTTTGAAATGTTACGAAACACTATGAGAAATATATAACTCTGGATAAATGACTGTGTAGTGAAGTCTTAAAAATAATAAATAAAAAATAAATTTTCTATCTCTATTATATTTGGTAACAATTTAAGCCTTACACTCTTCTGGAATAATAATTAATATTTTACGATACCTAGATTATATCAATTTAAGCGTTCCTGAAGTCAAACAAATCAATATTAATAGTTGTATATAAGAATCAATTAATATATAGAATAAATGAATTCAAATATCTCGATTATTTCTTTGTAATACTTAAAATTTTACGATACCTTTTCGCAATACCTTGTCATATTTCGTTTCTTTATGCATATTTAAAATTATTAAAAACATTTTAAAATATTGGAAGTTCATCTGAAACATCTCATAATCTCTCAAAAATTTTTTTAAAGGGAAAGAATTAGAATTTCAACAGCCATATCAAAACTATATAAATCTTAGTTTGGATATTTGGAAACTTACTGAATTTAATTGAAGGAATGGAAACTAATTTTATTTACATATGTAAGAAAATTGATATATAATGGGAGAAAAACTGTTAGGAACGGTTTCATTAATGAAGCAATTAAATTATTTTCTGTGCTATAAGTTGGTCTTGTAGAAATGATATAGATTTTTTCAGAAGATGGACTGAAACAAAATGATTATTATTTCTAGTTTTTAATCCATAGTAAAGTCAATCGATTGTTTAAAGATTGCTTGTATGTGAGATTGATATACAATATTTTCAATTAATTCAATATTCTTTTACGAATTGTATTTACAACACATATTGTGCAGGCCTGTCCGACTCAAAAGTTTTTGTAAGTGGCTTTAGGAACACATTTTATTCCGACGGTCCGCATTATACACACACAAGTGGTATTGCGAAAAGGTATCGTAAAGTTTTAAGTATTACAAAGAAATAATCGAGATATTTGAATACATTTTATTCTATATATTAATTGATCCTTATGTACAACAACTAAACTCGTACGTACACAAACATGCCCACACACATGTGGGGGGGGCATGTTTGTGTACTTACAAGTTTTGAATTCGATTTATCACCGTCGTTTTAATTTTGGATCTTTTAACGCCAATTAAAGTTACACTTTAAGAGCTACTACTACGTACATATCTCCAGTCGAGGGAAACGGCTAATCCCTCCTCCGAGTCTCATTAGAAAAACTCAAGAATATTCTGCAACATACTGAGGGAAATTATATTTTGTTGAATTCAATATATTTAAACAAAATATAATTTTAAGAAACTGTCCTGAAGTTACAGCATAATGATGATGCTAAATTATTAGTGCTCAAAGATACCGAATATTCAGTCTGTCAGAAAGCATACTCTTTTGTGTGAAATATATTTGGCTTGCAGCAGATTGACTGTTGCTATTTTGTTTGATCTGCGAGTCGCATTCCCTCCCCACGTCAACTAATGCACACTCGAGTTCTTCAATTAGTTTATTTGATATGTGTACAATGCATATCACCTACTCACGCAAGACGAACCATGCGCTTTTTAAAATAAGTTCAACTTTGTAATTTTTTCTGAACAATATTATAGAAGAAAAACTGTGACGATAGCTTAGTCAATGTAATGAGACATTCCAACCGTAAGGGTATACGATATGAAAAAATTATGGTGGAATGTTTTTGATACATTTATGTATAACAAAAGTTTTAATATTTAATTAGAATGACCGAGCTTCGAGACCACATGTTAACAACGAGTGGGCCACGTGAGGGCCGTGAGTTGACCACGCCTTCTATAGTGTCAGTGTCATTATAAACATTGCACACTTTATTAACGTATGTTTCATAATACATTGAAATTGAGTACAGACATATGTTTACAAGAATAACATAAAAAACTATATGGATTATTTTTGATTGTAATTAATAATTTTTTGAAAGATGTTCTTAAAAATTTAAATTATAATGATGAAATAGTTTTTGAATATGCGTTATAAAATTAAAATACATCATACACACACCCTGAGTTTATATTTCATGCCTTGTTGTTAATTAGTCTCTAAAATGATCATTTCAAGTTATCATAATAAAATTAAATTATTTATAAGGAATGTACAACATCGAGTTTCAAATCGAGAAAAACTAGACGTATCAAAAATGTATAAATAGAAATGCTTGGAAATAAATTTGTACTGATAAAATCCTTAAAAAATAAAACTATCACCAATTAATTGTATTATCTACACTTTTGATTTCTATTTAGCAATTATCATTTTCCAAAATATAAGTCGTTAATGAATAAACCACTCTTTTTGTTACACTTATGCATAATTATTTCAAAATTTGTGAAATATATGCACTTACAAATTATATTTACTTCGCACAAAAATAATCGACATCCACTTAAACACACAATTTAAAAAAAAAATAACAGGCAAAGTGAATTGATTTTTTCACAAGATAACATATTTATTTTATTCTTATATTGATATTTTATCAAAAAAAATTTCCAAGCTACTGTTAACGGTTTAAGTAACCAATTACATGATTACCTTCAAATTAAAGATTTCTTAATGCATGTGTAATCAAATTTGATTGATTAGAAACCTATATTATTAATTTTCCTGATATAATACATCCAAGAAATTTTCTTGTGTGTTTACATTTGAAATCTGAACTAAGGAAAACCTTTTGATAATGAGTTTACTCAATGATAATGAGCCATACTAAATCTTACAAACACTCTTTTTACAAAAGTTTTAGGTTCATTAATACAGAGCACTTCAGTAAATCGTATTACAGCACTATCAATTGAAACTCTAAACCGCATTTTTGTGTAGAAAATTGAAAATTATTCTTTCACTAAAAATATTTATCTTAGAAAGGGCTGATAAAATCTATTTGTAGGTTACTCTCAATTTATTCATTAAGTTATTATATTCCTTATCCGAATTTTCCTATTCCAAAATTGAGTTTGACACAATAAATAATTTTACGATTCAGTGCCAAAAATTTATCCAACAAACCAACCTAATTTAAAAAAGTTTATAGTGATACATTTTTACTTTTTACACCAATTGAAAAAAAAATTATTAATGTCAATTGAATTTTTTAATTTTTATTAATGTAATTGATATTGGTAATACTTTTAGATTGCCTATCCATGATCCAATTAAATGTCACTGCTTAATATTTATTTTATAAAAGGGTGTTTTACTCAGGGTAAAATGTTTACCAAATCAACAAAGATTTTCATATTTTATTTTGTAATTGGAAGAGAAGTAAGATCAAACAATTGTCCTGTTTTAAACTTTAAACACTTTAAATGTTTTTGAATAAGTTGAGAGATCCGTGTTAATTGTTGAACCTTAAAATACTTTGTCCTTCTTTTCACCATGCATTGTGCCTTTTTAAATTAAAACCACCATGATGTTATTATAAACTCTTTTCTTGCTGAAATGTATTTGACAGTTTTATATGACCGATATTTATATTTCCTATCCTGTCACTACCAATCTATCCAATTTGACCAAAGATGGGCCTATGACATGGCATTTTGCAGGAATTCTAAATACAAAATATCTGCTCTTTCTTTTTATTCCGTAATCTTTGATTTCACTTGAAAAAAGGATTTTGTAACAAAGCAGTTCAAAGCGAAAGTGAAAAAAAAAAAAAAAGAAACAAGAATGTTTTCCTTGAACAAGACATTGAATTCCATATTCTTAACATTTTTTACATAAATTAACTTAAATTAAATTAGTAATTTATTTCAGCGTTTTTCCTTTAAGTAGAGTTCCAGTAAAAATAATGCAGTTATATAATATGGAAAACATTTTTTTTAGTCTTCCATAAACATTGATTTACATACAACTCTTTTTTTGGAAGAAACATAAGATAAATTATATGCTCAACACTAAGAAATAATTTTTTCGGTTTTTGAGGAATGTTTTAAAAACGTTCGAATTTGAAATATTTTTCTCTTTTTCCAGTAAGAGTAAATTTAATGAAATTCACTACATTTTATTTCATATGTTCAATATATATATATATATATATATATATATACTTAGACTTAAGTTATTTAAATTGAATTATCATACTTATTTCGGTGATCTTAATTTTTTTTACTTAGGTCTAAGATAAACTTTTTGTTCTTTTCACAGAAAAAAATAAATAAAATTAAACGATTTTTTTGAAATTTGCATATATATTGAAATGAAAAGCTATAAATAAGAAATATTTTCAAGAAGTTTTCAAGTGCACTTGAACAGCATGGTTTTCTGATCACCATGCTCATGGTAAGGAAATAGTTTTATTATATAAATTTTCATTCTTAATTAAGTAAAAAAAATAATTTAAAAAACTTTACTGTAATAGAAATAAATATTTATTTTTTTGAAAAATTTTAATAGGCTTTATTTTTTTTTTTTAGATTAGAAAAAGAACAAATTTTATCTAATATTTTAATATTCATTTATGTTTTAATTCAGCTTAAAAAGTTAATTTAAAACAAAATAAAAGTTTGTATATATTTATTAGCAAAATTTAATTAATGTAATAAAAATTATTGTATTTTTTCATATATTCTTATGAAGGATGATTCAAATGTTTAGAAATGGATATTAGTTTATTAATAATCAAAATTTTAAAAATTATTTTTCGTCATCCAAAGCAGTTTTAATATTTTTAACAGAATGCCTTATGTGCTCTATATGAATAACAATATTTTTAATTCTCAAGTTACATTTTCTTACATAAACTAATTGCTATATAGATTTAAAAGCAGTATACTCTAAAACAAAATGCATACATTTTTGATGATTCCTTTTTCTTCCAAAGCCATTTTCGTTTTTGCAATCAAGCTACTTTTTATAAAAGTTATAAATTACAATTTTAAGAAAGGTGCCAGGGGATTTTCAAGAGATTATTCTTCAATTTTTTTTCAAAGGCACATACCCTGAAATATTTGACATGAATTTTTATTCCTTTAATTATAACGATGTTTACAAAATTAATTTGAATGATAGTTTTTGCTATCTATAGAATTTTCAAAGAAATAACTGTAGTTTCATTTATAATTTATAAGTAAATTATTTATAAATTATAAAAGAAAAATTAAATATTTGTATAGTTAGTACATGATTTAAGTCCAACTTTTATGCAACTTGCTATGCAATTTATAATTTAATTTATATATGTACTATTCAGATTGAAATATAGTAGTTAGACACATGCATTTGAATAAGGAAATTCGATTACACACACACACACACGCACACACACACACACACACACACACACACACACATATATATATATATGTGTGTGTGTGTGTTTGTGTTTGTGTGTGTGTGTGTAAGCGATTTCATAATTTACAAAATTGCTTTTCCATTATAAATGCTGAGCTTCTACATACGATATATTTAGAAATTCAAAATTAATTCAACAATACTTCTAGAAGTTTCTTAAATTGTACAGAAAATCAACTGAGACACGCACTTACGTATTAGAAACATTAATCTAAAAAATCTATATTTATTAACTAATTCAATTAAAGCATTCATGAAATATGTATTTTTTAATAATTTTAAATTGTTATCGTATTTTTTACTTTCTTAAATTTAAATTGGAGTTTCTTGTTGTCGGAAAAATTGAGTCCTGAGCCTTAGACGCAAAATATTGTAAGAATTTTATTACTAACGTCTACTTTATTATCCATTTATAGCAATATCAAGAGACATGAAGAAACCTGATTACTAGTGATTTGGTTTTATAATGATAAATGTAATTACTTATAATCATTGTCAATACTCTCTCTACTCTCATAACTCTATAGCTATGTAATCATGGTCAAGAGTTCACAGCCGGCGTTGTATTCATTGATTTGTGGATTCGACTTTTGGTGTCACTAAAATTCGTCCTATAGTTAGGCTGAAGAGCATTAAATAGTCAATGGTAGTGTTTACTTTTACCCCATTCCAAGTGTTGCCTTCATAGGGAGCAGACGAAAATTGATTTTTCTAAGCCTGTCATGGATGCTGCGGCGGCCATCGAAGTGATGGACCAGGGTGTAGAAATTTCTGAGAGTCCTCCACCAGCCACGGCTGCATATGTCAGTAGATCACATTGTATCAAAAGAAAGAAAAAAGTTTTTCAGACCCTATGTTATCTTAATAATCTAATTACTGTCAAAGAGGTGGACCCTTTATCAAGAGAATACTAGACAATGCAAGAACTCCATATTCAATTTGCAGCCATCGAGGAAGAAAGAAAAAGGGACATAGGTTAGTTGAACTTGATTTCTCTTTTCCCAGCCCCTAACTGAACTAATCATAATCAGAGCACCATCAGAACCTTTAGGAAAAGAATGTCAGAGTAGTGTAATTTTGTCCCAAAACCTACTTCCGGTCTGAAGATAACATCTAACACTAGAGCTCGGGAAGCTCAGCGAGTTATTGATGCAAACGGGTTTATTACACACACTAAAACAGCTAAGAATCCACCTGCAATTAATTTAATAAATAAACCTCTAGATACAAGCAATAGTTACAATGTACTGCCAGTAGCAGACCCAGTGGCAGTGGACACTTACCCTTCTGTCAAAATTCAACCTTTTATGCTTCACCTATCAGAGAGAAGTAGAACCTTTTTTTCCAGTCAATCAAAGAGAAATTCCCGAAGTCAGCGTACAAGCTCTCAGGACAGTACATTAACCCGTTCGCTCTATCACAGGCGATACGCTCGTGTTGGCTCTCCTGTGCCCCGCGTATCACGGGCGATACCCTGCGTGAGTGTCTTCTACGGCCCAACGTATCAATAGATATACGCTTGATAACAACGTTTCATTTAATTTTTTTAATGTTACTGTAGGGCGTTACAATACCACGAAATCTATATTGATACGTTATTTGGAATGTTGATCTTGGTGATATGGGCTTGGATTTTACTTCTGACTATCAGGAGGGGGTAATTGTTAAAAGCCCGTGTTGCGTCGCGGCTCTTTAAATTTAATGACATGATTTAAAGAGTGCACTTGATTTCGGTTTGCTTTTTTCTTACTTCCTTGCTTCTTAGAAGTTCAAAGGAGAATTTGTGGCCTTTTATGGGGGTTAGGGCTTTTAGTAGCAGATGTTCTCAGTTGTTCGTTTAATTCGGTCAGTTTTTATTTGTAGCGACAGTCATGACGAAAAGAATGTGTTTATCTGATACCAAGATTTGCGAAATAATAAATGAATCTGACAGTAATGTTAGCGAAAATAATCCAAATCTGTACATTGACATTAAAGTAAAAAAATAAAAGGGGGGAGGAAACTAAGATGTGCCCTTTGCTCAAAATCTTGCGTGAAAAGTCAAAATATGTGTGTAAGACATGTGACGTTGTACAATGTATCAGATTTTTTTTTATAAATATACCATACAGCAAAATAAGATTTACCTTTTATATCTATATATTCCATATAATGGCACATCATTACACCACGAAATTTATGTAACATGTAAATACATTTTGCATTTTCTTAAAAGTATGATTTTTTATGTAATTTTATGTATAAAACATTCAATTTTCGATTAAATCTTTTTATTTTCTTTTGTATATATTGTTTAATGCATTTTAAATAATATATGTAAATACCAAAATATTTTAATTTTAACGGAATTTTTTTCACGAATTAGGATTAATATCTAAAATCGTCTGATTACAGCGTGTCTATCCGCGGTAAGATGCCACGGGCGCAGCGAAGCACTTCTTTATTCTCCCTCCGGTAGCGAAAGGGTTAAAATCACCCCAGTAACCGAAGACGATCATCGGGTATCACAACTATACTCTCTAACCTGTTGGCTGAATACTAGGTTATTCAATTGCTGCATGAAATCATTTGAAGGTTTGTGAGAAAGACCTATCAGTGTATTCCAAAACGGAAGAGATTCAAGAAAGCCTTGAAAGTCAAGACTTTAAGATTGAAGAAGTTGCACAGTTAAAGCAACTTAAAACAAAATTCCCCCTACTCATCTTTATGGTTGATATCTGTAGGAGTGAAGAAACACTAGACATCTATATGATCCAAAGCATCAGGTACATTGATATAAAAACAGAGCCATTCAATAAAAACCATCTCCTCCTCCTTTAAATATATTAAATATAGCTCAAATACAAGTTTTAAATTTCAAACTACAACAAGCGAATTACAAAATTTATTAAGTGTTACAACACAATTATTTTCATTATTCATCGAAAAAAATGTCAGATGAACTCCAGAATAGACCAACCACATCACAACGAGTTTATGGCAGCACTACTATTTTAATAAAATGTCCTCTTCGCATTATAAAATTCCAACATCCATACTACACAAGGCAGAAGCTACTGTCGTGGCACTCACCCCAATGAATTGAAACTCAATAATCGTTACCTCAATACATATATATCCCTCTATCCGTCAGAACCATACATGTAGCCCTAATGCTAAAACTATTCTAAATTTAGAGCTGATCTCACTAATATGTGGAGATCTAAATTCTAAGCACACGAGCTGAGGCTACACATATAATACTTCTAGAGATAACATTTTAAGAAACTTTGCCGATCAGAACGGTATAAAAATTGTAGCCTCGTCCAAATAAAATGCTACAACCACAACTTGGCTTCCACATCACTCTCAAGGTAAATTTCTATTGGCCTTATCAGATTTCCTCACTACCCAAATTAATCACTGACCATAACCTAGTTTTAATTCATTTTGCATAGCAAATTAAGTACAAAATTTCACCAACAAAAATCTTGACAAACTGGTATTTATTTAGAAATATAATCCCAGAAAAAACAGTCACAACATTTTCACTCACAAAAGCACACAGCAGAGAGGATATTGAATAGTAAGTTGCCGAACTCACAGGCAACAAACTAAGTGCACAGGAAATTTCCTCCAAATCCATCAAAACAAACACACAAACCTTTATCGGTAGGGAACTCAGACAACTTTTCAAAGGGAGAAATTAAGCCAGAAAATCCTAGCAATTTACTCGAAACCCTACGGATAAATAAAAACTTAATAGATTACAAAATGAAATCAGACTCAAAATGCACTTACACAGAAACGAAGATTGGGAAGAAAAGCTCAAAAACCTACGTATAGAAAGTAGTACCCTCTGGGATATGGCTAAATTGTTAAGAAAAAATATCCCCAGTGTCCGCTCTAATAGGCCTAACTAGTATAGCAGTTAGTGACACAAACAAAGTTGAAACATTAGCTGACTCTATCCAGAATCATTTTAAATCAAATGATATTCACACACCAATACAAGATAAAACAGAAACACATTCCGTTCATGGTTACATAGCCAATGACAATTATTTTGAAAACTCACCCCACTTAGCCTCTGAAATAGGAGGCTTCTTGAAAAAGATCAAAATTCAAAAAGCATCAGGAAGAGCAAGAATAATTAATAAAATGATCAAAAAAATCTCATTCCCCTGTATCTTCCAATTAAGAAATATTTTTCGAGAATATGCTCGAACTCGGTCACTTCCCGAATGCTTTGGAAACCGCCACTGTAATTCCGATACTAAAGCCGGGAAGTGATTCGACCCTGCCTAAAAATTAACGACCAATATCCCTCCTGTTAATTCTCAAAAAATTCCTGAGAAATTAATGCACAACAGACAAAACCAATATCTTTCTTGGCATGATATCATCATCCACGGATAACGTAGCTTTATGCGTAACTTGTCCACATCACACCCAACTAATCCGATTGATGAAATTAATCAAAACTGGTTTTACAAGAAAGCAAAACACAGGAGCATTTTCCCTGAGCATTCTTAAAGCTTTTGATCACTCAGTACTTCTCTTCAAAATGATAAAACTCCCCCTCCCCCCTACCGAGTAAGATCAATTAAATCTTATTTAAATAATAAAAAATTTTCGGTCACGCTTAAGGGGACCTACTCAAATCCCAGATATATTGAACCTGGAGTCCCACAAGGCCGAATAATTTCTCTGAATTTATAAAATTTACATGTGAACGCCATCCTTATACATCACAACACCATTATCTTAATGTTTGCAGACGACACTGCAATACTAGCCAGAAATGATAGCCTGAAAGTTATCGGTTAAGCACTAAACAGATACCTCACGAAACTAGAGGACAGGTACTCTGCTTGGAAAATTGCCCTGAACGATTTCAAGACTAAGGTCATCTTCTTTTTCAGAAGTTACGGAAAAATAGAACCAGATATATATCTTCAATATAAAAAAAAATCCTTTGGTCTTGGAGCACCAAGTACATTAATGTAACGTTAGATAAAAAGCTCACTTTCAAACAAAACATTATACAAATTAAAAAAAAAAAAACAGTATTAAACTATAACACATGATGTTTATCTCCTTATCTCGAGAAGGTCTATATTAAGTAGCCGTATAAAATTGATTATCTATACTATGGCAATAAGACCCATCCTGACCTACTCTTGTCCATTCTGATCAAATTGCGCAGACACAACAATAGATCTACCAGAAAAATCTCAAACATTCACCGTGCGAACAATCCTAAAAGCTAATTGGTACATGAGAAAAGAAAAATCATAAAATCCGTAAATTATACATCACTTAAAATCTCCATTAAAATACTTTTTGTTAAATTCTTATTAGAATCGACACATCTACAAATGGAACAATCCATGCAATAGAAAAATACACCCCAATTAGAAATAACCCCTATTATATAGATCACGAGAAATTCTAATAGAATAAATTATTTTCATTTAAATTTTATACACTCCACACCCTTTGACTACCCAAATCCCATAGTACATATATATACCACATACTCTCGATAGGAATAATTTCTATCGACCAATCAGTAAGCACTCTCGGTTCTGCCGAAAATTTTTTTTCTCCCGATCACAATAACTAACAGAATTAATAAACAAACAGGATTTACATCATCCCTTCACCTCCAGCCAAATTTATGCTTGCATTGATTTTTAAATTTATTAGCATTTTTCTAAATTTGTTTTATTAAACTATTTAAAAGCTTGTCATTTAAATATTTTATATCGAAACGGAAATAATCCATTTTCTCTCATGATAAAATTTTGATATACTTACTTTTAATTTATTTTTTCACCCGTATTGTCATAAAATATTTCTCGAATAAGATCTTTATAGATATCAGGAATAAAATCATCCGAACAAAAGTTGTATCAGAGTACTAAAATTAAATATATCAATAAGAATGGATATCAGCAAATCTAAAAGCAATTTCAAGCTAAACACGGAATGTACAGGAATAAACCAGATTGATGGTTTCAACATTTTCCTCTTTTAACTTACAAGAAACATAAAATACAATTCATTTTTACACTAAAATTTAAAAAAAATAAAAAAAAAAAAAAAAAAAAAAATGAGAAGTTAACTTCGTACTCCTAAGGTTTGATAAAAATTTGAAATTTTATACGAGCAATGCACGAAATACATATATGTACAAAAGAATTCAAAGAAATGAAAATCCAAACAAGAAGGAAGATTCATAACTCATTTATGAACTATATATATATATATATATTCACTCATTGTCATAAAAATTTGAGCACCAAAAAGTAAGACTTGGATTGTTACGAAACTTCGCATGAAGATAAATGTTAGGCAGATATGTAGATGATTAGAAAAGCTGCGTGTTTGCGCATTGCATAATGCTAAAGAGGGCATTTAACTTGGTTCTCCTTTGAATATAAAATAGGTAAAGAGAGCTTTTTTTTAACGTATATTTAATCTGTTGTAGAGAGAAGCTTTTTAACAAGAGATACCATTATGCCTCCATCAGAAAATATACGAGCAGCTGTCAGTTTCTGAGAGGGAAAGAATCACAGGGACGATGAAAAGCGGGTGGTCAGCTCGGCGAGTAACTCGCTACCTACGCTATTCTGGCTTTACTGTGAGTAGGTGGTGGGACCAGTGGACAAGAAAGAAGTCTGTTTCACGGCAAGAAAGATCAGGACGCCCTCGATAGACTAATAGTTGAGAAGACAGCCGCATCATACGACACTCATGCATAATGCCAACTGTCTCACTGAGAACTATTCATACACGGGCAATACTTTCACTACGGACATCTGTGCCTGTTCGTACCTTCGGAAGGCGTCTGGCTGAAGGACAGTTGCTACCGCGGCTCTCATTACGTGTATTACCAATGATACCAACTCAAGCGTAACATTCTTTCGGAGTGAAGTTGCGCTCGGAGGAATTGGACTGCAACCGAAAGGAATCATGTCGTTTTCAGCGACGAATGCAGATTCTAGTTTGGTCAGTGATGGCAATCGTGTATGTTTGTGGAGGCCCCGTGGTTAACGCCTTATTCCTATCTTCTTTTTACACCTGTACACTGCTCCTTCAACTGGTGTGATGGTACGGGGTGCCATAACATGCGACACACGGTAATCCTTAATATTGATCCACAGCACCATGGGAACCCAGAAGACGTACGTGACATTCTTCAGCCACATGTGTTGCCATTTATGGCAAGGCTCCCTGGAAACATTTTTAAGCATCACAATGCTCGCTAACACACGGCCAGTGTTTCACAGGACTGCACCCTTCACTGTGCACAGAGTTGCACACGACTAAATTTCCACCCTTCCTTGGCCTACTCGGCCCTCACATTTATCACTGATAGAGCATATCTGAGATAGTTTAGAACGGAAATTTGGACAGCCTACGAGTTTGGTCAAATTTTGGTCGAGGCGCGTGTACAGCAACTCTGGAACGAGATGTCGCACGACATCTTATGGAACTATTATTCCTCAATGCCCGTCCGTATCACATTTTGCATTCATGTCATAGGTTTCCCAACTGGGTACTAAAATCTTCATCCATTTGTAATTTTGCCTTAAAAAATGATCCTTTTTCTTCGATTTTGTAATCACTTATAATATCAAAATTGTACTTAGGTATTTAAAGTTTCGTTTTTTCTGACAGCTCTTACTTGGTTCGTGAATTTTTATAGCAATGAGCATAAATGTGTGTGTGTTAAGGAATGTATATAACTATTAATGTTGATTATAGATAATTTAAAGTCTTACAAAACTAAATTAAAACTACTACAAATTATAACATCTTAAAGCAAATTAAACTTTTGTGAAATTTAAACTCAAAAACTACAATTATTACAGAATTATTTGAAGAAATTCAGGAAATTATCAAAGTAACCAAAATAAAAGAAGTTGAAATTATTATTCTACCTTAAATACATACAAAATGTTATAATGAAGAAAAAAACCACAAGTTTACTGAAATACAATATTATACATATTAATTTCTTTTTCAACTATATATAATCCATAACGTAAAAATTAAAGGCAAACTAGATACAGAGTCATCTATAATACACAGAAAAACTCTAAAGAGAAGAATTAATGAAATACGAAACTAGAGATAGTACAATTTAAATACTGTCCCATACTTTGGAATAGAAAAAAATTGAGTTTAAACCAGATTTACTCATCACATCTTCACAATTTCAATAATTATATTATTATTAAATGCACAAACTAAGGATATAATCTAAATTTTAGAATTGTACCAAAATTCAAGCAGAAAAAAAGAAGAAAATAATTACTTGATTTTTTTATGCAGATTTATGTATAGTTTATTAAAGTACGATTTGTAAATTTTCACACATAAAATTATGACATTTCAAAGAAATTTTAAAAAGAAGAGAAAATTCAGTAAAGAAATTGAAGATATGATAGACTTCTTGCGTTTAACAGACGTAGTCTTCTTTAATGGATTATTTTAAATGAGCTAAAATACAATTATAACTTAATTGGTTTAAATTCCTTCTAATTAATTTCTGTAATTCAGGTGTTTGCTTTGAAAATTTTGTTTTTGATTATTGAATAATAATGGCTTATACCAATTTATTATAAATTAATTTGCTGTTGAGAAAGTTTGCAATTGTAAAACTAGTTTAATCTTCGTCTATTTATGTCATACGTCAGGTACGACGTCTTAAATTACAATGTCTTCTTTTTTAAAAGAATTAAAAATTACTTTATCACTTTTTTTTTCACTTCTTCATCTTTAATTTCTTAAAAATAATTCAGATATCTGGAATAAATTTATTTTGGAAATTAATTGGTTCTTATGTAGATAATTTTCTAAGTTACAGATATTAATGTCCACTTGTTTGAATTTATGAAGCCGTAGATTGAAATATCCCGGAAAATCGTGTAAAAGTTTATTTATGAAGCCTATGTACTAAAAAGTTTTAATTAATATTAAAAATAATGAAGTTACAAATTTAATTTTTATTTACCATTCTTCACACTTCTCTATACAATCACTATCTAAGAGTTATACACTGGTGTAATAAATTAAGAGAATTTGCATATTTTATTGAATTGCATGAAAAGAACTAAACTGAAGGGGAAAACACTGCTTCTAGATAGTTTTTGATTAATTTTATATAAAGCATTTAATATGTTGTCATATAATATTTATAATGACTGATACGATTTTAAAATTTAATAAAGAATTACACAAGATTATAAATTTTAGATCGTACACTGGCAGTAAATCAGGAAGCTTAAATATTTAACTCTATTATAGAAATATGACAAAAATAATAACATAATTATAATTCCCTTATCTAAATTTCCAGACTTTATAAAGTGCTAGAAATTTCATATCCTATAGAAATTTGAAGAAAATTACTCTAGTATATTACTGTAACTGATATTCAAGATCCTTTAATCAAAAAACAATACACTAATATTGTTTTGAATCAATTACTTTTAATGTAGAAACTCTTTTTTTCTAGTGGTTAATCAGAAAGGAACGATTTTATAATATATACTGTACCATGATGGAAAAATCTTTTTCCTTTTCTATTGATTGCAGATTCGTAATAGGTAATGTTTTCCATTTTTTACAAATGTTTATACATTATTCATTGATTTTCAATAATTTGTTACATTCATTAGCATTTTTTCTTTTAAAAACTTTATATCAATAGGCTTCCGTCGTTCTAATTACTTACAAAATACATATTTGACAAATTGGAAAATTGGGAAGTTTGGTAGAAGGAATCAAGATACTTTTTTTTTTTTTTTTTTACAATATAATACATGTCCAATAAATGCGGGTTTATATTCAAATAAAGCACTGTTTAAGGAATTTCTTAAAATTGCATAAGCCTTATTTTTTAGAAGAATTTGCAGAATATGCATCGTTGCGTGAATTCGAACTTGCGTTTGATGAATTCAAATGGAAACGAACAAAATTATGAAAATTTGTTTAAACAATTATTCCCTATCTTGAAATATGGAAATAAAAAATGAAATGTTAAAAATATTTTTAAATTCATATGGCCAATCACGGAAATCTTACGTTATTGCTTATGGACAGGGTTTCGATTATTCGCATACACACAAAAAACATTCCTTTATTACTTTCATATTTTTCTGCTAAAATATATTTAATTCTCCCTACTTGCATTAAATAAACGCATGTGACAAAATAAAGCTCATTTTGTATCCTACTGTTAGCTTTTACAAACCAACCAGATATTCTGTATGTGTTAACTTGACGAAAAATATTCAAAAAAGAAACTTAAGAAATATCATCGGGGGAGGGGGGAGTGAATTTCTTTGACTGCTCTCATAAGAAAATCTAAGTAAATTCAAGTAAATCCACTATTTTGACAAGTTAAAAAGAAATTATAAGCCGATAAAATAACGGTATTCACAAAACTATATGCACATCTTATGAGATTTTCAAAGAGGTTGCATTCAGTTGTTTAATTAAGCGAGATATTCATATAACTCTGAAATGTTCATAATGATAGTAATTCCAATTAAATGTGCTATAAAATAAATATAATAATTCTTGTTTTTCAATGCCTCTGCTTTCAGTAAAGTTTCGTACATTTAACGAATCACTTGTTAAAAAAAGGAAAAAAATCGAAGCAGACTTACAAGTTTCTAAGGAAGAAATAAACTCCTTTTTCGCAACTTCTCTTATCGGCAGTCGGTGGAAATAGCCTGAAGTCTTTCAGGTTTCTAAATGTCACTGAGAACGTACTGACATCATCAAATCCTCAACAGCAGGTTTATAAAGATTATTTAGGGATTAATTGCAAGGTTAGAATGAAATAGAGCTCTACATGCGGGCTCGTTGTTTGGTATGTTGAATTACGCAACTTACCAAATCAATTCTAAAATGTAACATTATTTATTTATATGGTCCCTAAAATATTATTATTTATTGTATAATTTATAAATTTATCATTGCAGCTAAGCTCCTTAAGATACTGTTTCAGGTCAATTTCTGCTTTTGCTCTAAACATTAATTATAGAAATATTAAAAATAATTTTTATGATATATTAATTCAAGTAAAGAAATAATTTGCTTATAAGCATACTAATTTTTTTCACTCTTTTTCTCAATACATTAAACTTAAAAGACTCTTAAAATTTCAGATTTTTATAATAATTTCAGGAATATTCTGTTAACTTTAAAAACATTATCTAATAAGTTACACACTTTCAAAAATATGGATTAAATTTAAAAAAAGTTAATTTCCTACTTTCAAAACATCCTTTGTGATTATTAAGTTTAATTTGCTTAAAATCATAAGGAATAACGCTTATGATTTTAAAATATTGGGTGAGATAAATACTTTCATACAAAACAGTTAATAAGAATAAGAACACATATGCAGAAATTTAGGTTAAAATCGTTCAAATTAACTATTGAAAACTTTCCGAAAATACAAATAGTAAAAGGCTTAACAAATTTCTATATATATATATATATATATAATTCTGCTCAATTTAAATTTGCGCTAAAATATTAAGGTTCGATAGAATAATTTGAATAGTTTTCTCTTTATTTTATTATTTTAATTTGGTAGCGAAGTTTAAATAAGATAAGCAGTGTCATATAATTATCTTGTTTGATTTCTTTTTTACAACGTTTTTCTGAATTTCACTTGGTATGCTGTGTGTGTCATCAAATTTTCAATCGTTAATTTAACCAACTTCCCAATAGGCTGTAACTCTAAAACTTTGGGAATCGTTCTTATTCGCCTACCAATCCAATATTTAGACATTTGCGTCAAGTTTTAAATAATATTTCAATAATTTTAATAATTCAAATTATCCCTTCGACTCGGCGCTTTTAGGATTGAGGAGAAAAAAATTCCCCCACTGGGACCACCGGGAATTCCACATACACCACTTGAGGTATCGTAAAAAAATTTCTATTCACAAAGGGTAGATAGTAAGGGTTGTTGACTTTTAGTCAGTAATCATTCGAAGAAAGGTTCCAATATTTAGCGCCATGTCATATCGCAATAATTTTTTTTTGAATTCTAGTTCCCATTTTTAATAGAATGACTTAAAAACTTTCAAATGTATGTTTTGATTTTATATTATGAATTTTTTAATACGCTCATAATGTCTCTTTTTCAGTAAATTTTAAAGCTAAAAATTGTGTTTCTTAAAATTTGATGTACAGCATTTCAGAAGTACTAAGAAAGTATAATTTAAATGATTGGCACGTCGACTAGAAATCATGAATTAGTACAAATTATTTGATACATAACTTTTATTTGCTCCATTCGTAATTTTTAAGTCTACGCAAATTGCTAAAAATAACTTAATCTGAAAAATAATTTATTGTATCCATTGCTTAATTATGAGATAGATTAATGAAGGATGTGGTGCAATATAGGCTAATATCCCTTAAGTATGAGAAAAATATTATAAAAACATTAATAAGGCATTATATAATAAATATTTGTCTGTTAAAATAATTTCAGATTTTTTTTTTAAAAAAAATTATGCTTATTTTTTTGCAGTGTTTTCATGTTCCTTAAAAAAAAATTAAAGTTCGTTTATGTTTTGTCCACGTTTTTAGGTCTAGAAGAGTATGACGCGTAATACATGTAGATTTATCTACACTTAGCCAATCATACTCAAATTAGTCTCACCTCCACGTGGTTAGATCTGGTAATCCAAAAATATTTGGAAACTAAGAAGGAAAGGCTTGTATGAGTTGTAAAATTTTTAATAAAAAATATTCAATAAATGATTGATTAAATTGAAATTATAATGAAATATTTTTATGTGTTTATCACGTGTTTGTTTTGAGTTTAATGTATAATAATATACTTTGTCATTATATAAAAACGTTGGTTTTTATCTCGAATTATTCATTATTTACTCACAATAATTAAAAAACCATAAAGAGCTTTCTTATAGTTTATTTAAATATTTTTTCCCCTTTTATCTAAAAATACTGTACCAAAGCGATACGAAAAAAATTTTAGGGGAAGAATGTCTGAATATCCTAATTAATTGCCCACAAATCAGTAGAATTTTCATAACAGGTGCCTTTGTGTAAAAAGATTGATTTATACCATTTTTTAAAATTATTCTGTGGGAAAAATGTACAATTAAAATTTAGAAATATTGTATGCCTGGCGAAAAATATTCACATACACGCCTTTAAATAAGAAGAATATATATATATATATACTATAACAAAAAAAACGATGCACCAAGAGGGAGTCTCCCCATTGTAATGAAATTTCGTATGTAAAGACATTTGTACCGAACATGCAAAGCATTAAAATTTGGTGTCTAGTGAATGAACCGAGGTAGCTAAAGCGCATCGGAACTGCGCACTCAGCAGGTGTATATAAGAAGCGATTCTTAATCTGATGATCAAATTTTCTGTTGCATTGCGATTTAGGATACCTTTCAACGACTGAAAAAATGCCTCACCACAGGATTTGAGCTCATTAAGAGCAACTGTCAGAATTTGAAAGTGGTCGTATCATTGGATAGAAAAAGGCAGGTTGGGCAAATCGGTGAATCGCTCATCATATGGATGTGTCCTGACGATCATCGAAGATTTGTCTGGAGACGCCCACGGCAGACGCCCGATCCTGTTTTCACTATTGCACACCATATAGGCTCTCAACCAGGAGTTATGGTCTGGGATGTCTTTTCCCTTGATAGGTGGACCCCTTTGGTCGTCTTTAGAAGCAGACTTACAGCGCAACGGTACATCGATGACATTCTGAGACCTATTTTGCTACCGTTCCTTTTTCAGTACCCTGGCCTTATTTTTCAGCAAGATAATGCCAGACCACATACGGCTCGTGTTGCTATGAACTGTCTTACAGCTTGTCAAACACTTACTTGGCCAGCCAGCTCTCTCTCCAATCGAGCATGTCTGGGATATGAAGGGAAGGCAACTGCATCTAACATGGAATGTTGATGACCTGGCCCAACAATTGGAGCAAATTTGGCAAGAAATACCGCATAAGACCTTCAGGGAGTTTTATCATTCTATGCCACGTCGTGTGGTAGCTTGCAACCAGGCTAGAGTGGGATCAACACCTCACTGAGCTCCTTACTATGTAAATATGTAACTCTGAAATAAATCTTTCATTTTTTTTTGAAATTTTCATCATTTTCCATTCCGTATATAATTTTCCTATTTGCCAATGATTGTCTTCATCGGACTATATGATTTTATGAAAACCTTTATATATATATATATATATATATATATATATATATATATATATATATATATATATATATATATATAGAAGAAACATTGAAGAAAGATTTAGAAACAATGAAGAAAATAATGAAATAAATTTTGGAATAAAGTATTTTTGTGAAATTTAGTCAAAAACTACCTTAGAATCTTAAGTAACACATCTAAGTAAATTTATAGAGTAACTAAGCAAACAATGTTTGTTTCATTCTATAATATGCTAAAATGCTTGAAAAGAATTTACAATAGAATTTCTCTTTATTCTACATTAGAAAAAGAGTTTTTGGAAAGAATGTATTCTTTTATCCTTAAAGAACTCTTTTATGCTAAATGTATTGGTGTTTACATTAATTTTCTCTTAATACTTTCAAAGAAGAGTTGATAGGAATTATAAAAGATTTTCAGTTCAATTTCACTACATTAATATTTTTTTATTAAATACTTAAAAGCTTTTCCTTTAGATACAAAATAAAAGGTTTTGGGGCGCGCGGTTATGGTTTCTAAAATAAAGAATGAACAAAAATATATTTAAAAAATAATATTTTTGTTCATTTTCTATTTTAAAGAATGAACAAAAATATTATTTTTTAAATATATTTAAAAATTTAAATATATTTAATACTAGTTTGTTTTTTAATGAAACTCAAATTCGTTAACAAAACAAGAAAAATATATATACAAGGGCAGAGTTTTGAGTTACTCATGCCAAAATAAAAAAAATAGCGTACTTCCACAACAAAATGTACTCTAATATAATTATGTAAATAATATGGAATGTTTATTTTTTAAATTACTTTGCTTTATGGGATATTCTAATTAACCCATCATATGCCTACTTTTAAAAACTTATTGCATAGGAGTAGTATAGTTTAAGTTAGATTAATGTAATTGAATACAGTTTAAGTTGTTAATACATATTCGATCCAGAATTATTAAAATTGAGATTTTTTAAAAGGACAAATTATTTCTATGTTATGGGATCAGTTGAGACTAAAACGTAAATGTATTTTATATATTACCTTCATGAATCTCTAG
This sequence comes from Nephila pilipes, assembly GCA_019974015.1. Classification (NCBI taxonomy): domain Eukaryota; kingdom Metazoa; phylum Arthropoda; class Arachnida; order Araneae; family Nephilidae; genus Nephila; species Nephila pilipes. The sequence continues at coordinate 14,811 of BMAW01128615.1, read as the reverse complement.
CGTAAAAGTTTTTTTCTGTCTTTTTATGAACTTTTAAGTAAAATATAATTTTAAGAGTATAAATTTGTGTATTTTACATTTGTTTGAGGGAGTTATATAGTTATTACTATATTTACTCTCTAGTTATGTGATTTAAAAAAAAATTACAAGATTAATGTATTTGTACACATAAAAAATTGGAATACTTTAAATTAGATTTAATTTATAACAGCTTTCAGCTTCTAATATAAGTTTAAAAGAGTGTTTTTAAATCGAAAGTATTTAGTACTGCATTTTAGAAATTTGTAGTTTGAACATCTGCGTTTGTTAAGTCATTTTTATATTCACTGAAGAATGAAATAAATAACTTTAGTATCGTTTTAATATAAAAGTGTCGTTATATATATAACAGGTCAATTGAAAAGTCCCCGGACTACCATAGTAAAACACGTTTTTTTGGTAATTTTTTTTTTTTTTTTATTAACAACATAATTTCCTTCAAGGGTGATACACTGATTATAGCGACCCTCCAACTTTTCGATACCATTTTTGTAGTACGATTTGTCCTTTGTTTCAAAATAGGCCTCAGTTTCGGCGATCACCTCTTCATTCGACGAAAATTTCTTCCCAGTGAGCATTCTTTTGAGATCTGAGAACAGGAAATAGTCTCTGGGAGGCAGATCTGGAGAATACAGTGGATGAGGAAGCAATTCGAAGCCGAATTCACGGATTTTTGCCATCGTTTTCACTGACTTGTGACACGGAGCATTGTCTTGGTGAAGCAGCACTTTCTTTTTCTTCAAATACTGCTGTTTTTCGGCGATTTCGTCCTTCAAACGGTCCAATAACGCAATGTAATAGTCGCTGTTGATGGTCCTTCCTTTTTCAAGGTAGTCAATGAAAATTATTTCATGCACATCCCAAAATACAGACGCCCTAACCTTGATAGCCGACTGTTGCATTTTCCCAAGCTTTGGAGCGGGTTCATCGTGTGCAGTCCACTCGGATTGGACTTCGGAGTGAAATGATGGAGCCATGTTTCATCCATTGCCACATATCGAATCAAAAACTCGGGTTTATTACGCTTGATCATCTTCAAACACTGCTCCGAATCATCAACTCGTCGTTGTTTTTGGTCAAAAGTGAGCTCGCGTGGCACCTACTTTACACAGAGCTTTCTCGTACCCAAATATTCGTGAATGATATGATGTACACGTTCAGTTGAAATCTTTAGAGTGTCTGCTATTTCATTCAATTTCAATTTACGATCATTCAAAATCATTTTGTGGATTTTTTTAATGTTTTCGTCGGTAACAACCTCTTTTGGGCGTCCACCGTCTTCGGTGCTTATTTCACCACGTCTAAACTTAGCATACCAATCCTTGATGGTTGATTTTCCTGGAGCAGTGTCTGAAGTCTCGGCATCAAGCCAAGTTTTTGCTTCAACTGTATTTTTTCCCTTCAAAAAGCAATATTTTATCAACACGCGAAATAACTTTTTATCCATTTTTTTCACAATAACAAAAGTTGCTTCACTCAAAATGCTATAATTCACAAACTAATGATCTGACAGCTGTCAAATTTATACACGTATCTTTTGAGGGTTAGGGCTAACTAAAAAAACATGTGGAGTTAATTCTAGTAGCGCCATCTATGTGTCAGGCCGGAGACTTTTCAATTGACCTGATATATATATATATATATATATATATATATATATATATATATAATTTCAAGGAAGAGTAGGAAGGGCACTAGAGGTCATGATAGTAAAAACAAGACGAATTATTTTCGTTAAGTCCAATTATTGCTTTTTAACGAGAGAGAGGCGATTGCATATATTTTGAGGAGATCATCAGGGTGGGGTGGGAGAGCACTTGACTTTCATGACTAGAGGGAAAGAGAATAAGAGTGAGAACTTTACATTGCTTCAAATTTATATTCAGGGAATTCAGTTCATGTGATATTGGAAGAAGCGATTTCAGGGACTTTGGCTGCAGACACACAATCGTGTAGATATTATTTCTACATGTCTACGATTGTGGGAAAATTTGATTTGGCCGATTTTACCTGCATGTGATTGCATGCATTAAAGGAAAGATTGGAATGGTATCAGGAAATAAGAATGAACTTTTTACTGTAAGTTAAAGAATGGAAAAATTTAGAAAATTAAATTTTTTTTAAGAGTGAAATCATTACACACTCACACATACACACACACACTATACATACATATATATATATATATATATATATATATATATATATATATATATATATATATATATATATATATATATATATATATATATATATATATATATATATATATATATATATATATAATATGTTGAATGCCCTCATAGATGTGTCATCATCATCATCAGCCATTGTTCGCCACTGTTAAACATTGCCAAAATCTTACAAGGACTTATTTATAAGTTAGATTAATTCTGAAATCTGATTGCTACTCACTCAAAATTTAAATCTTGCCTTGTCAGTGAGACCTAGTTTCCTCGTAATTTACTATAAACTAAGAAAAAATTGAAACAATTTATCGTTTCATGGCACATTGACACGACGAAGAATCGTCGAGTGCTCACGAAATCCATATTGACTCATCCCACTTGACAAATAGATGTATTGTCTGCAAGCTATTTCTAGAAATCTTGTGGAAGACAATATGCGTTTCTTGCTGCCATTAATTGCACACTTTTAGCACAGTAAGATCAATAACTCCATCTGCAGCGGTGTCCAGCAAGAGCGAATTAGAGATTGACTACCTGCGTTATTTAGTAATGAATGCCGTATTGTTTTGATTATAGACTATCACCTTGTAAGAGTATTGAAGTTACCTGCTGAATGATACCATTCAGCAGGTCATATATTCAGTCACATTCTCACTATCTAGTGACAGAGTTCCACTACTTTAAGTATAATAGTCTGAGAAATATAGCCTAAGGTATTACCAAACTGATGACAATAAATGGGGTATAAACTATTCAGTTGTAAGTGGATGGGATTCTACGTGCACATATGCTCCAGTTCATGACCAGTATTCCAGGAGCTATTTACTTGCAAGATAATTCACGTCTTGTGAGTTTGTCAGTCTCAGAACAATATCAGGTATATAACTTATTAATTGAGATACTGATTTGCGACATGTATCACTTCGCGAAATTCTCCGATCCATTAATGATATGGTTAGATATATCACACTGTAACTGTTTAGTTGTTTTGTTACTTGGAACAAGTAAATATTTCATCTTTATAGTTATGTGTATTCAATTACATTTCAATTCGACATTTTCTTTTTGGTGCGTTAATATTTATTACATGAATGTATACATATCAATCAATAAATGAACAACAAAATAAACAGAAAAACTAGTTAACAAACAAATTAAAAATACAAAACAAAATAAAGACAAGTTTATTTAATATAAATAAATAATTGGATGCCTAGGACTACAAGTTATGTGCATTCAGAAAAGAGACATAATTATGGGTAAACATGTTCTTTGTTGCAAACTCTCCCCTGTGCATCTTGCTGGGCAATAATGGGACCACTCCAAAAAGTAAGTTAAGCAAAATAATGGAAAAATGGGAAAAAAAAATTCACAGCCCTCTATCGATGAGCATTTAAAACACAATGCCCCAATTAAACACTACATGTTTAAAAATTTGAAGAATCCAAAAAACTTACCTAAATCCCCACTTGAAAAAAAGATTGAAGTGTCCTTAAACTATATATAGTTACAATTTTAATCAATATAAAGAATGCCATATATCATACATACATAGATAGAGTATAAAATTTTTTCATTTTGTCAGTGTTGAAACGGAGTTGACAATAAAAGCTTATTTTTATCAGAATTAAAATTCTAAGAAAATATCTATACTTATACCACAATTAATTTTTTTTAAATAGAATGAATAAAATATGTGACATATAAGCTCTATCCATATTCATGACATTCTTCCCAGTTAGACAACTAAGAAGCTGCCTTTGCCAAGTGTTATGAGGTGAATTTTTGTTTTTATCAAAACATCAATAGATCTGATAATTAACAAAAATGAAAGATTTGAAAATTTAAAGTACCATAATAGTCTATTAGGTTAAGAGTCCTTATGTTTAAGAATTCAAGTTCCAAAAGACCTCGCATATCCAAAATGCCACAGCAGAAATTTCGAGTTTTGCAAACGTGAATAACAAAAATCTTCTGAAACCTGTTTTAAACAATAAAGACCTGATTATAAATTGTAAAATTACAACATTAGGTATAATTTAAAATAGATATCAAGTTAAAATGAAATCCCAATATTCTCCAAATTCCTCCAACGGAAATACAAAAGGGAAATACAATAAATAAATAAATAAATAAAACTATACCTATTTGGAGCGTCAAATAAACTATGATGAATATATTTTTAAAACAAATCTTAAAAATATTCATATTCCAAGTAATTTCCACTGAATTTCTTAATATTTTTAAATCATCTTAATAATGAGTAATCAAAGCATTATTACGATTTAAGAAGTTGTATCTCATCTATAAGAATGTAAATAATGTTGTTTTAATGTATATAACACTATTTATTTTAATAATAATTTAGTTATTTTAATGCACTTTAATTAATTTAAACACGCATCTTTTATCATAAATATTAACATGTATGGTATGATAATTTATCTAGAATTCTTAGTGCAAATATCAAGCCTTATATATGCATTTGAATTTGTTCGTAATAAAATCAAATAGGATGATAAATATCAATGTTCAGGATATAATCCTTACATTTAGCTCGTCTATGTAACTGTACAAAACAAAAAAGAGTTAATATTGTTCAATTCATAAAAAGTTAATAAATATTAACTAGGCTGTTGATAATTATTCCTACTTGGTGTAATCCTTTTATTTGTATTTATATTCTTTTATTGAAAACAATATATTTTTCCTACAAGACTAATTGTATGAGACTCTTGATTTTATTTATTGTATTCTATAATATAATTTAATTCCCATGCAAAATTGAAAGCACTCTACTATTATATTTTACACCGATTGAACTAAACTTATACTAGAAAATCATTGTGTTATTTACGTATTACATAGAATTAATCACTTCTTAATCATTTTTTTTAAAAAAAAATAGCTGTGTATTTAGGTTCTATGATAATTTTCAAAAAAAAAAATGACCAGATTTAGTGCTATGTGTATTAGAACCCTTTATTACACTTCAGAATTTAATAGAATTCGTGTGAAATTTTGTAGTTAAGAACACAAAGAAATTTATTCTTAGCTGAATTTCGAATGAAAAGCAGTTATCTTATTAATAATATTATTTACTTTCATATTTTGTAACTATAAAAACATCAGTGTTCAAACAATATTCACTAAGCAACTTACTGTAAAAAATACATAAAAATTATATCAAGACTCCCATGGACTTTTTCAGAATCATCTTTATAAATTTTATATGTAATTTCTCTATTGAGGAAGACTCTTATTTTTATTTCAATATCTGATTTGTAGTTAGGTTTTATCAAATCCATAATTCGTATTACACACACACACACACACACACACACACACACACACACACACACACACACACACACACACACACACACACACACACACACACACACACACACACAAACACACAAACATATATATATATATGTAAAATTATAATACTTCCCTCTTATTATTTTATTCTCTGTGTCATCATTTGTAATCTATAAAGTCACTACATTAAAATCTAATTATACAAATATAACAATCATATATTGAGGAGAGATACTATTGCTCTTATCAGTTTACTTATTTCTCTACAATTAGGAATGTGCCCTCTCTCACTCTGTCAATAAAATCTCAACGCATTAGTAATATAATCTAATTTCAATATTCAAGATCAATCTTAACAATGTACTCGGTTTCAAGTAAGTTAATGTGGGACGATTACGGATTTAGAAATTAATAGGATTATTTGCTTGAAAACAGGAATTATAATATTTCTGTTTTTCTTAGCTTAATTTTTATTATGTAGCACAGAATAAAAAGACAAAATGTCTAAAAACAGAAATTTAAATATTGCTATTCCAGAATACAATCCTATTTTTTGAATAGTGAAATCATCTGTTTTATTCAAAATGCTATAAATTTTATATTATTATTGTCAAAATAGTTTCTACTATATATTTATAAGACATAGATTAAATATTTAGATATGTGTGATAAACTTCAATCATTTGTATTTACAGCTGTGTAATTATATTATAAACATATTCATAAAGAAAAACGATCACAAAAAATGAGAATCTAATTATACCAGAAATGCCCCAAACTAATGTTTGAAAAATAATTTCGATGTAAGGAGGAAATTGAAGATTTATAAGTTTGAAATTTAGGTATGTAACAATTAACAATAATAAACGCAATGAGTTTTGAGCAAATTTAATGACAATGAACGAAAATATGCAGATAAGGCACTCAATTTGGAAAAGTAATTTGCGCAGAAAATATTTGTATACATTGCCAGTACATTCCACTCATAGTAGGGTGACTACGTAGAGATACACAAGAATATCTGTGATCAGATATATTCGTAATCAGGTCATTAAGACACCACGTTGGTTCAGATTATCTCACTCTTAAAGAAGCGCATTTCAAAACTTATTCAATGTTGTGGTCGATAGGTTCTGACCAGAAATCTAACTGCCAAGAAAATCTTATATCTATATTAGTTTCAAATCAAGGAACCTGGCTGATCAGTCCATGCATAGAATATCTTCACACTGAAGGAATCGTTTACAATGGCTGCTCCGTACAGACGAGTGATATTATTTATTAAAATTAACAATAGCTCCCCAAAAGAGTAGGACATAAATTGTAGCATTTCTTTCCCTTCGCTTAGAGCACTCAAAGTTCCCCGCAAGAAAACGTAAAAAGATATGCGGCCATTGATCATTTTATATTACCTCAAGCCATTATAACACATTTTAAAAGGAATAATTTTTCTCTGCTTTTTGTTGTGTTGTTTTTTTCTTGGAACCCTGTTGGTGAACGGATGGCAGTTATCCCTCTACAATGGTCAAGAACGCCTCTTGCCAAGAACGATGTCTGCACAAGTTCAAACCATATAGCCAGAAAGCATAGGTTAGAACAAGACAGTACACAGGTCTCATGGCATACAGGTCGATAGCAGAGAGTCTCTAATAATTGATTTGCCTTCATGCGTTTCTCCGAGAGACTGCAGAGAGACGTGAAGATAGTTTACTGGCGTAGGTCGTCCTGTGCTCTTTCGTCAATAAAGCAATGTAACGGTCGTCTTTGGCCGACCTTGTCTAGCAATCCTTTATACGGAAGAGGTCTCATTGAATTTCTGTAATAATCGCGACACTATTGTGGGGTTAGTTTGCAATTTCCTTAAGTCTTGGGTTTGGTAATGTCCAGCTTCTAGAAGCCACTGTACCCTCCAGAGCTTTTTATCCGGGAATGCATGCCTGACAAGCGGTATTTCGCATTTATGCGAAAGACAGTTCCTCATGGTCACTGAAGAAGACTAATGCCCGGTTCACTTCCATTCGGATTTATGTAAGCTACTTTATGAACATATTGTTGGCATTAGAATTTCCGGTATACAAATTACTCTTCAAAGATATATTTCCCATTAGTATTAACATACACTGCGCAATTTCGTTAAATATTCTTCTCTGGTTCGTGTCAAATATATATATATATATATATATATATATATATATATTGATATATATTGATAGATATAGATATGGTATTTAATATATATTACTTCAATTAGCTCGAAAATTTATCGGAATTGATTAGCTCTATCAAAATAGAAATAACACTGAATAAAATTGCATGAGTAACTGTAAAAATTAGTCACACATTAAAAAATTACAAAACTTCCGTAAAGAAGTACGATAAGTTTTGAAACATCTGTATGTTTTTTATGTACATGTTTCTCACGCAGACATAACGCTTTAAATGGAAACTAAATTTTAATCTAATAATTATCTAGCAAAATATTTGACTTTTCAATATACATTTTCATTGCTAAACATTTAAGTTTAAGCCAGGTACATTTGCTTACTGTATTCTTTTATTAACTAAGTCTAATCCTTCCAAAATCCTTGAACAAAGTTTGAAACTCATAAACTTCTGAACACAATATCAAGAGATAAGCCAGGATCATAGCTTTAAGTTTCAATGTGGTCATTAACTTCAACTTCAATATATCTTCATGGTGTCCAAACGCAATTCATCATGTTGTCACCCAGAAACCTCACAGCATACATCCTTTATCAATTTCGAACCCAATCTATCATCCATCAAACCTCCTATTATTAATATAAACTACGCAGTTTGTTGTCTAAGTGACTTTGTAGTATTCTCATTGAAATCTGTTTTATTTTATATTTTAAAACATGATTCATATATTTGTAAAGCGAGTTTCTTAAATTTATGAAAAGAAATTATGAAAAAAGCATAAATAATTATTTTAAGCCTATTAAATTAAAATTTGTCTCAGAAATTTTAACCCAATTCCCGTAGTTTTTCACAACGTTTCTTAACAATATAAATACATATAATGTTATAAATATCAAGTTAAATCAAACACGAGAATTAACTTTAAGACCAATTGTAATTTTTGGTTATATTTATTTTTTCATTAACACATGCATAAAGATTAATTGTTGTTTTATAACTAAATCTAAAGTCCTGAACATATGTCTGTAAAATTTCAATAAAACCTATTTGAAATGAATCATATTGATAAAAGTTTTGTAGAAGGGTTTACTTAAAGTTTGTGAGATAGAATGAATGAAATGAGGTGTAAGGGGTGATTATTTTTCAGGCTTTAATAACAAGAATTTATAAGATTTAACATATTAAGGTATTTAGCTCACAATTTACGAATTGAAGAAGTGAAGAAAGATGGAATCATAAATTAAATAAACGAATTATATTATTTGGTATGCCTAAATAAAATTAATTTAATATCATTGGCTTTCGTATTAGTACTTGTATATTCACTCAGACTTTGTGATCAAATATTCAAATACTTGGAAAAAAATCTGTATCAATACAATCTTATGAACTAATGAATACCAAAAATTTTTAAAAGAGCTGAACTGAAACACATTTTTTAATTATTCTAATTTGAAATAAGGACTATAACAATTAATTATTCTTTTCGATGACTGCTTGACTCCCATTGATTGTCTGCATAAATTTACATTTAATAATATTAATGTATTACTTTTTTCCCTTTAATGTCGTTCTTTGGTTTTAAGACTTTTTTTTATGTTTTATTTTTTAACCCAAATACGAAATACTAATTAATGCTTTATTATAAGTTATGAAATGTTACCATGTTACTGAAATAAACTACGTTTAATATAACTGAAACATAATGCGCATGGAATTTTTGAAATTAGCCACGAATAATACATATAACTGTCAGTCAGACATATTCTGAATGGTTTCGCAAAAGAAAGAAAGACTTTCCTCTAACACTTTTTCCGAGCTCATTAATAAATCAAATGGGTATTCATCTATTAGAATAAATTACTACCTGTCACTAGAATAAACAGTTGAATATTGTCAGTCCCGTTCCAAGTATTCATTAGCATTACAGATGAACCAAAGTATGCCAACTTTATTTTGACTAGAACAAATGCAGATTATTTGGCATTTGTTCTCATTACCTGGAGTTATTTGCGTCACAATTTAGAATGTTTGACGTCGTTTAAGTGTTTTCATAAAAATTTAATTAATTAATATCTAAATAGTTTTATGTAGTGTTAGTAAATATTTAAAATATTCAAAGCATTAATATTAATTTTCAAGCATTGGGCAAACATTATCACGTTTATAGACTTATGGAATATTTTAGAACACAAATTTCATGCCTTTAAATTTTAATATACTGAAAAATATATATTAGTTGTATCAGATTTCTATTTTCTTTATCCATTTCAGGAGAAGCTCATCCGTTTAATCTTGCTTAAATGTTTTCAAAAGAACGTAGAGTAAATATGATTTTGTGAAAGGAATTTGTATTAATAATTAAACAGATTCAAAAAAGTAAAAAAAAAGAAGCGGGAAATTTCCTTCTGACATCTACGAATATATAAAGTATTAAAATATAATTTTTATTCCTTTTTGTTAGATTCCTTACTAAGTCAAGTATGAAAACAATATACGTAGATGAGAGCAATTAAATACTTATGTAAAATTAAAGATGATGGATTTAAGGAAGTCACCAGTATTTCTATTATGGACTTGATTACATCCGAAATTCTAGCTACAAACATTAAGAAATTCCTTACTTTACATTATATGAAAACTGTGCAACAAACACGCATACAAATTGTACAGATTCTTATACCTCATATCTATATGGACAATATGCAATAAATAGATTCTTTTTAATGAATTCACACTTTTTCGGAGAAAGAGTTATTCATTAAAAAATAATATTTATTTAATTTTTAACAAGCACATTTTAATAATACTTGAAAGACTACATTTATGAGTCTAGAGTAACAGCAACAACTGCTGTAAGATATTATATAAAGGCAGTTTACTTAGAGATATTTCATGATTGTGTTATTAGTATGCAGCATTTAATTGGTACTGTCTTATTTAAATGGTATCTTTAAGAACTGAGAACAATTTAAGAATTGTTGGCAGTATCTATATTAAGATAATATGCATAATTATAAAATTTATGAAAAATATATATTAATAAGATTGTAGGTTGCATATGATAGAAGATTTTCTTTAGAGTGGCCTAATTACGTGATAAAAAAAAATTATTGTCGTCCTATAGAATTATAATTAAATTAAATCAGGTTTTTAAATTTCGAAAGAAATGAATGCGGCATTCCTACATAAAAATGTTTTTTCATTATTTTAAAAATATGGTGTAAATTCCCTTATATTAACAATTATTATTCTCTAGAGATAATTATTCAGGTACTCGAAGTTTTCTATTATCAAAAACATATAACGTAGCTGCCATATTTATATAAATTAAAAGAAAATATTTTATGTACATTAAATAGAATATAAAATTAAAACTATTTTAAAATCAAGATCAATGAAATTAGAGCATGAATTTCTATTCGACTAAGAATTTTTATTGTTTTTAATGAATAATGATCATTTATTTTTTTTCTAAAAAATTATTGTGAACTTTGAAAAAGAGATGATATGCGAAAATAAATTCAGTTAACAAAAATCAGAAGCAGACATGCAATAGACATTAGCATAGTTAGAAAAATACTTAAATCTAATATTTTTAAATATCTATAGGGATATCATTCATTTAATTTACTTTTATACATGCATTCATAGCAAACAAATGTTCGAAATTCAATTTTAGATTTTTTTTTTCAATTGAAAATTTTATGCTACCTTTGCTAATGCTACCTTTAAAATGCTACCTTTTTTGCTCTTTTATTGTTGTATTTTTATGTCTGTTTGATTTGCATATCGGCCTCAATCGTGGAATGCCATGCCATGCGACAACAGAGCATCGTGATTCGCGGAGCTAGTGCCAACTGTTGTAGATCATTACTAGTCCACATTCTTGGCAGTTTGACAGATGAAATATACCTGAATGACGTTCTCCATTTGGTAACATCAGCCCTCTTTTTAGGGGATGCCGAATGCCATTTACTAGTAGGATAATTCTAGATTGCATACGGCGCTTATCAACCAATATGCTCTACCAAGTACCTGGGTATTTTTACCCCTGACCTCCTATATTTTCGGATCTTTCACCAATCGAACAAGTTTGGGAAGTGTTTAAACCTCGAAGAAAATATGATGAATTACATACGATGAATTGGCAGCTATGCATTTACTCCAAGGTCAAGCAAATGGAAATGGACACGAAGCACGAAATTGTACCACGAGATATTTCCGAGGCTTCGCCTTTGAAGCCATCCTGCTTTTGACATTATTGATAGAAAACTGCGAGAAACTGTTTTGTTCCCTATCTAGAATAAAAATATGGGTTGTCCGTGTGCTGTGAACTATTTGTGTGTGAGAAACTATTTTTGACACATTTGAAGCACTTTTTAACAAGTACTCGAGGGGTGGCAGCCGATATTGGTATATGTCACACAATAGTGTGGCATTTGAGAGGTTGCTGATCCAAATGAAGAAGTATAATCCACAGTTTCCTGCCTTAGTGTTACTCACTTATAAGAGAAGACATTTTCAACACTTGGAATGAACACGTGAATACTACAGGGATGAGAACAATCCCCATTTAAGTGACCCACATAAATAGCAAGATATATTTTCGGTTTAAATATGAGCAATAATCATGAGGATCAACTTGTTGGCCCTTAACGGTAGCCAAATTGTTTGATAAATAAACATTGTAGTGTCTTTCTGGAGCAAGTGCTTTCTGCTTTATTACAGCCCCTTCTGTCCACCACACAGACACGCAATTTATTCAGGAAAGATGAAGACCTAGCTCACTTTTCCATCGATACCCGACATTTTCTGGATGCTACATATCCTAGACGATGGATTGGGTGCAACGGATCTGTGGCTATGTCTTCAAACTCACCAGATCTAATCCTACTTGGCAATGTACATTGTTTCAAGATCCAATAACCTTGGGTTATTCTTTCTTGGTATCAGTGTTACCGACTAAACCTACTAAACTTCATTTAAAGGAGGGAGGGTATATGAAAGAATTTATATACTAGTCGTCAGTGAAAAGCTTGAAATATCTTGTAGAGAGAATCGTTTTTGCAAGAGATAGAATAAACATGACATCAGGAAGTTTTGACAGGTATTTCAGTCAGTCATTCGTCGATATTATTTAAGCAAATCCATACAATGCAATCCTATTGAGCTGCTGATTTCTGATGCTAATAAATGAGTTTAGCCAACAAGAAATAATTAAACTTATTTATTTGTCTCTTCACAACTTACAGATCCAATTCGACATCTTATTCTTATCTGCCACATAGAGTGGAATGACGCCCTATATTTCATAGCAAATATTGTTCATTTTGTTGAGTACCATTACTCCTCTTATTTTGCAAAGAATCTTTTGCAATACACATTGTATATGTATATATAAATTAATTTTTAATATATTTCTGAAATTAAACTAGATCTCACACTTGGATTTTTGATTCATTTCCGAAGAAGTTTAATTTTTGATGTTCACTGAGTATTTATTTTTATTTTCAGACATACTTCAAAGAATTATACATTTTAAATTTTTGATGGAACATTAAGTTAATTTGCGTGTTTCAAATCTATTTACTTGAATTATTGAAATTGTTTACATTTATAAATTTTTATCCATTTAAAAACTTTTCTATTTTTATGAAATATTAAAATATTTCTTATAATTATTGTTCTTGTTACAATTAACGTTTTAACAAAATCCTATGTATAGAGAGTCATTTACTTCTAAAATAAAAAGAAAAGTTATTTCGTTTCCAAATTTAATGCATTTTAAGGACTTTTTACTTGTATTTTTGAATGCATGATCCTGTGTCATATTAATTTTGATGTTTATTTTCAATTAATGTGATACTTACTATTAACCACTTAATGAGTGTTCCTCATAAAGAGCATCTGTTTATGTACTGACTATCTCGAATGGTAATCGAGCACATAATAAATTCGTAATTTAATGAAATCAATGTTTTTATATATTTGTAATATTATATTTCAAATTTTAAGAAAAAAAGGCAGTTTTGTTTCATCTTGAACGGAAACAATTAGTCTGTTAAATGGTTAAAGATGAAATTAAAAAAATGTTTAATATACTGATAATGTTTTAATCTTTTCACTTACACTTTCTAACAAAAGATTTATTTGTGTAAAGAATAACTGTATTTTATGTTTCAAACCAACTGATATCCACAAGAAATTCGCACACCAACAGTTTTTGGTGTAATAGGTTTTTTTTTTGTTTTAATAGCAGTCACATACTTAAAAAAGGAATCTTTATTCAAAAACAGAATATAAATATTTATAGGTCTGTTCTACCGAAATATTTTACTCGCCATTTTAAAAGAGCATGAATTCCATGCAAGTAAATGTCCATAGACTCTCAAAGTAATTGCAATGAATTATTTAAACAGGCGAATTCGTGACTCGCTTACTCAAACATCCATTCAATCCACTATTGGTCAAGCAAAGTTTTGAATAACAATATATGTCACCATTAAAGTAATAGTCCTTACAGAAATAACTTAATTTTATTTTTTATTTAAGATTATGAAACCCAAGAGCCATTGATATAGAAAAATCTTTGAATAAATAATATAATCCATTTTGAAGAGAGTCTCTCTTCTGAGGATTTAGTTCCTCTTACTATTTTGAGGGACGTGATTTGAAAGAATTTTGCGGCTTAAGAATATCTTTCTTGTTGTCAGTGATTTATCTTCCCTAGGAATTTGATATGTATCAAACCATACGAAATTGTACGAACTGGTATTTTCTAGCAATTGAGCATAATAAAACCTCATTTTCAGAGATTTGAATAAACAGAAGTAAAAATAAAAGTATTATTGTATCGATGAAACATTCACCAATGCAAATCGTAAGTATGGAGTACAAAATAAAAATATTCTTTACAGAAAAATACGAAAATGAAGTCTGAATAACAATTATTTATACTAATGCAAAATATATATTTTAACTCTAAAGAATCTCGAGTCTAGATTACTACTAAGTATTAAAAACCTTTATTTTCATACATTGCTTTTTCAAAATTTCATCGATTCATACCCAAATTTAAGTTCCAGACATTAAG
>BMAW01128608.1:0-10103 GCA_019974015.1 Nephila pilipes | reverse complement strand
TCTGGAAGGCTTGATTCAGCAATCGACATCATTAAGTTGGTTGAATTGTCCATCGGAGATGTTTTAAAAGTCTTTCCTACCCTTCCGGGTCGGAATCTGATCTGACGTTGTTGTCAGGAGAAAAGTCTTTTTTAGAAAAAACTAAAAAATTTTTCTCAAAAATAAGAGTTTCTATATAATTAAGTCACTATAATAAGTGCTTGTGCAAAAAATCACGAAGAAATAATAAAACATTTCTCCTCCCATTGCTATATATGCTTCTCAGCTTACGGCTACAGCATCCAATGGCAGTGCGAGCTTTCATAACTTAAACTCCAAGTTTGTTTCGGGAGTTCCTCACTCTGTCGAATAGCCAGGCTTTTGTTGCCTTGATCCTAATTTTAGATTGCTAATTCTTATAATGAAAAATTCTTAAATTATGATTTTAACTTTATATAATTCTGATGAGAGGATAAATTAAAATATTTTAATAGGAACCTTGTAATTTTAGCCGTTATCGTTACTGTAAAGAGCAGCGGAAGAAGAAAAGTCTTCGTCTCCTGATAATATCTTAACAATTAGTAGTGATGAAACTTGGAAGACGAGAGGACACTCGTCATTCACTGGAGTGTGTTCGGTGATAATTGCAGAAACAGGTTTAATTTTAGATAGGGAAGTACTATCGTCTTTTTGTAAAGAATGTGATCTTTACAAAGGTGTAAAATTTTGTTTGAAATACAAGAAATGGCATAGAGACCATAGGATTTCATGCAGAAGAAACTATTCTGGCTCTGCGGGAAAAGATGGAGTTAGTTGGAATGTTGAGAATTTTCAATTGTTCCAAAAAGTTTCACGATCTGAAATATTCCAACGGTACACGAGATGGTGATGCTAAAACTTTCAGTGCCCTTTCTTAAATCAAACCATATGGGGATGATCAACCAATTAAAAAGGTTGAATGTATTGGTCACGTGCAAAAGCGGATAGGCACAAGACTTAGGAAGCTAAAATTAATACATGGGAAAAAAAGAAGTTGTCTGACGGTAAAACTATTGGTGGTAAAGGCCGGTTGATTGAGTGTTCGATCGATAAACTTACTCATTACTATGGAAATGCAATTCGAGGCAACCCGACAAGAGTGAAAAGTATGAGGAAAACTATTTGGATAGTTCAGGGTCACTCAGGTAGCCCAAATGTTGAACCCCTGCATTGGTTTTGTCCAACAACTCCAAATACATGGTGTAGTTATAACGCTGCGATCAATAACAATATTCAAGGCAAACTACAACAACAAAAATCTCATTGCTAAAGTAATACGGGATGTTATAAAGCCAGAGAATGCGGATTTATCTCATCTAACACTACTGAGAAAATGTTTAGGTAGAAGATACAGTATCCGAATGAATGCCTGAAATCATTAATATGGAAATTTTGTCCGAAGACAATTGGTTCTGATCTCCAAGTTGTAGAAATTACAAAAAAACTGGACACTTGCATTTTCAGTGATGGTAGCCCAATACTTATTTCTGTTATAGAAAGTTTGTCTTGAAAATGGTAAAGAATATTTGCTTATCACTGGCTGAACGTGACAAACGATGAATCAAGACTTGAGGCACACAAAGCAAAAAGAAAGCAAAAATCTGAAGAGAGTTTTTGGAGCAAAAGGGCACATTTTATGATCCAGGAGCCTTTTAATAGGTAAGTTTCAAAATTTAATTTTATAATTGAATGTTATAACTGTAAATGCATTTTTCTCAGTTTCAGTTTCTTTGTACTAACGCGCTGGATATTTCAAAAAGTATAATACTTAAACACTGATAAAATTGTGTGTATAATACGCACAATAAACTCTTTAAACTGAGTGTAAATTTAACATCTCGTATTTTTTAATTATTTTAAAAAAATGGAAAATATTTCATTTATTTAAATACTTAAAGTTTTGAAACATTTTTTTTTAAAAAACACTTTTTAAAGATTTGTTTAATTTTAAATGAGCTGATATTTAAGAGGGTATATTGAACTTTGTAAATCAACTGTTTGCAAGCGCTTACAACTAATTCTGTAGAAAATATCTTACCCGTAGTGGAACGTACTCAAAATTGCTGAAAGAAATATCTACTATTTTTGTGACCTCATAATAAAAAAAATTAATAATATATATTTTAAGTATTTTACATGTATTAGAAACCTCATACACTTATAAAGCATGCGTAGAAATATCAAATTATTTAATTTAAATTTAAGTTAGTTATGGGTAATCGAAAATTGTACACATTTTCATCAGTCGAGAAAAATTTAACACCCCTTAGACAACTTATAGCTGCATTTTTCCTGATTCACAACATTGATACATGTGAATTAAACATATTGTTGAAACATAAAGTAAAATATGTTAATAAAAATTTGTTGTATGAACTTCAGCGTAAGTGTCAATTTTCTTAATAAATTTTAAGCAAATACGGCTAAAATTTGAAAAATACAAATACTGTTGAAATTAAGGTTTAGATAAGTTTCTTTGCCATTTTTTGTAAATTGAACAAACACTTTGATTGCAACTAGGTTTATTTGTGGATATGTGAACTCTGGTTTATTTACTCTGGTTAGGCAAAATTATACCTTATTTTAACTTCAGGATTTTAGAACTGATCTTGGCATTATTCTTGTTCATTTTACATATTTTATAAGTAAGAAGACAATTATATAATTGAATTTTTGATCTAATAAACACATATGGTTGGTTTTAAGTACAATTTGTAAAATGGACTGAGATCAGTAGAGGAATATAATTCTTACATATTATGCATATTTTGGACTGAACTAAGACACATATTTTATTCTCTTCACGGTTTGAGAAGAAAATCGTAAGCAATTTTGCGTTCAGGTTCATATTGAATATAAAAAGCTCCTCAGCTATTCAAAAGTGCGGTGGTTTACTTTGAACACACACGCACAAATAGAGTGCATTGTGAAATTATATGATCCGCTTCGGTCGTGTTATTTAAATTTGGAAAAATACCTTACACTTGGTAAAAAACATCATACCCTTCATACCTCATAAAACCTTTCCATAGATCAAAACATACGCTCTGTTTTCTCTACAGCCAGGCATCATTTTTCTTTAAAACTTCAAAAGAAATTAAATATGATAACATTTCCGCTACAGTATTTTTATAGCAATATAGTACAAGATATGATGATTAATTCGTACCATTAATACTAAAGAATAAAGCAACAATTTCGTAGGGTTATAAACCTGGAATTAAGGATACATTTTTGAAATTTAAAATTGTTTAGTAAATTTGTTATGAATACGTTCAGGAAATGTCTGTCAACTTCACTGAACTAAAGTGTTTTGAGTGAACTGTTTTGAAAGACTAAATTGAAAGAGAAGTGTCTCTCGTAGTTGAATTTGTAATAACTGATATGAAACATGAAGTTATCAATAACAATTTTCCGTTAAAAGATATAAGCAAATATGTATTTAAAGATTAAAACACTAAAAAACTGAAAAGGCAGGACACATTTTCAAAAATGAACAAATTTTCTAAAATCAAATATGTGAAGTAAATGTAAGAATTAAATAACATTTAGCTGTATATTCTCCTGTTCTGCGTAACATCAGGTACTTCAAATAATTATAAAGCAGATTTGGATTTAAAGGATAGGGCACGACCATTATTGTTAAATTGAAAGAACGCACAGTGCTTGAGTTGGACGTATAAGGAAGGATCGCTTGGGATTGCTTTGAAAACTAATTATTCAGAATGTGAACTATATTCCTATCGTACCAATTGTAAAACTAAATGGTAGATGAATTTCCAATGTCCAATATTGAAAAAAATCTATCGAAATTTGGATGTGCGAGATATTTTTCTGAATTTGATGTGTTAGATGTATACATACATGTAAACACTTCCAATAAGTCAGCAAAATGTTTACAATTAACAATAGAGGAGGATTGCGTAACATCCACCAATTAATTTGTGGCATTTCTGGAATAGTTGCTTTATGTCATAAAAGCTTAGAATCTTTACTTTGTTCTGTTGAAGGAATACCCTTTTTTACGACGATATTATTGGTTTCGAATATTTAAATGCTCACTTGCTTAAGTTAAAACAATTTTTTTTGTAATTTGCTCGAAAAAATGGTATTAAATTAAACGAAAGCACAAATGTCAGTTATTCGAAGATGTATCATTTTTAGGATATTCAACCGACTTGAAGAGGTTACACGAAACTAATGAAAATATAAGTGCTCTTACGGTTGCTAAACAATAAAAGAAGGGTCTCTAGGGCACTCATCCCTCACATTTATCAAAGACAGTAATTCCCATGGGGAAAAAAATCATTAAAGGGCATCGTAGTCATGATGCTCGTACCTACCTAAAGAAGGTAAGCCTCCAAGACCTTAATTCTTCTACGAGATCTAATAGGTACAAAAAATGAGTAAAACATTTTGGAGACTATGCCAGACAAATATTGGATGAATTATGAAGATGTGTTAGGGATGTTTCGCCATAAAAAAATTACAGAAAAATGTTTGGGCAGAATTGCATGTGGATCATATTGGATTAGTTTAAATGAAAGCACTCTCGTGTAGTTACACATATTGTAAAAAATACGGAGGATTTTTAGTAAGGAATCACCCTGCATGTTTGAGTCTTTCGAAGCAACCACGCAAAGTCTAAGCTCCGAGTAATGCTAAGCCACGTTTGCATGTTAATGATATTGCCCCTTTAGGAGGACATTTTTTTTTTTTATTGAGGACAGTTATTTTGAATGGCTGAAGGCATACCTTTTTACAAGTTAATTACATCTTCAAAACAATAGAAAGTTACAGGATTATTTTTCCCGTTTTGCATATCCGATAAAAGTCGTTTCAGAAAACATGTGTTCCTATGAAAAGAATTTGTTTTTACAGGAACGGAATAAAACATAATTTTCAGTTTTGTGTTTTCTACAGCGTGACTGACTGACTGAGAGTTATGCAGAATAAAACCTACTAATGATGATTTGGATCTTGTGCGTCATATACGCCGGTTGTTAATGTGGGAATTTGATTCCATTCCCCTACGATTGCGAACGCAGGAGATTTGCGTGCTCGTTTCTAAGAAGAATCTAAATGTAGCAATTACATCGATACTTCTGCTCTGAGTTCAACTGAGCCTTCTCCAGATCTAGGGGCCACCGTGGGATCTTCCAAGATTTTCCCTATGCCAACGAATTTGAGCGTTCCTTCATCGAAAATATCCCTTTCCTCCGGATAGATACGTCGATAGACAATAACTTAATTAGACTAGAAATGTAAGGGATTGTGAATAATCTTAAGCGATGCGGAGTTATGCGCGCAAATGATGTGTTTGTAGTCCTTGTTTTTGAAGAAATTAGTAATTCCCCACTTCTCCGAGCTTACTTTCCTTGTTTTATGTTGACGTATAATTTTGAGTATTTCTTAATAAATATTTTTCCAGTTTTGATAGAGTGATGCCCTTTCTTCCCTTGTTGATTTACTACCTAAGAAACCCAGTACGTATATTCCAGCGATCCTTCTCTGTTTTCGGCCATCCTTCTTGTCACCCAATTGGTATCTTTTTTCCGTTTTCTCAAATGTCTCGATCACAGTTACGTCATGTGTGCGCAGCTTTGTGACATCTGGTGGCCGTTGTGCTAATTAACTTCACCGAAAACAAGTGCCTTTCGAATTCGTCGAAAATGCTCCAAGATTCTTTCCTGTCCGAAACCTTCGCATGTAACTAAATATTCTATCAATCACTTATCAAAATTCCTGTTACCAACTTTCACATCTTGATAGGAAAACTCCAAAATCGAATAATCAATGCTCATATCTTTTTCGGCCCACTACAGCAAACACATCTCTGTCACTATTCGCATTCATGCTAATATGACCCTATTAACACGGAAGCGACTAAGTGCATCTTTTCCCCCTCCTCCACAATCAGCCGATAGCTTTTTCGATCAAAATGAATCTTTCTATCATGTGATGATGATGTGCCACCTCGTTTCTTTCCTCTGATTTTTTTCATTTTCATTCATGGATTTAGGTCTAGCTCTTAGAAAAGCTGCTTAATATTAAAAAAAAAAAAAAAATGAGAAAAAGGAAAAGGGGAAAAAACATTGGGAAGGAATCCAGTAGAAACTAGCGTTGTGTGCTTGGAGGTGGGGGAGGCAAAGACGTCGGGGAGAAAGGTGGGAGATCGAAACGCAACGTGCCGACCATGAGTAAGGAGTGACGTCACTCGCTCAGCTGACTAGAGATAAAGGCATTTTCTGCTACTGGTAGAAACGGAGATGTTCGACCTTGAGCTCAGCTGATTGGTGAAGATAGGAGTAGGGACCTTTGTTACATATTCATTAAATGCATCTGGTTTCTAACAGTGGGCTTGTTGTGGAGATACTTTTTGCTGTGGAATTTTATTGACAGTTCCTTGATTTCTATTTGATTAGGGAAAATAATTAATGATTATACAAATAATTTTAAGTAGCTTCAGGAAACGAAAGAAGAATATAATAAATACCAGGCAAGCAAAACAATTTCTCGTAATTCGGTGTCTCAGAAAAGGATTTTCAATGTGTTTTTACCAGAAGTAAAATGCAATAAAAGTGTCATTTGAGAAACATGCAATAAATGAGAAACGTGCTTCATATATATGTCCGCAATTTCTGATTTGCAAAGTAATCAATACAAAGCTTTCAGTTCAGGATCACATAGAAGAAATTGGAATAAATAATCTGTGTTTGGATTGGTATACTCCAGAATGCTGTGTTAAGCGATGTGAAGGTATAAATTGTTTTTGTGGAAACCCGCAGAAAAAAAATGATTATTTTTCTAGTAGTCTCATCAAACTTATGGCAGAAATAAACAGTTCTGGAAAAACAGCTGCATCTGTCCTTGAACGTCAAGAAATAGAAAGGAATTAATTTGGCTCTCTTCTATGAATTCATGAAAATATTATAGCGAGAAGTTTGGCGAAGGCCAAAAAATAATGTTTTATTGAGAACTGCTTGTATTTTGGTTACAAATATACATGGTGACTGGGAGAGGGGTGGGTGCTGTTGATGTTGGGCGTCAAACATGCTTCATAAGTTGTCTGCTTTAATCTTTTGGAATTTTTTTCGATCTCGAGTACTTAAATGATTCTTGATTGACTGTTAATGGATATGATAAAGCTATAAAGTGAATAAAAATAATAATAATAATAAAAAATAAGTATGTTAATAATTTCGAAAAAGTATTCATTTAATACCACAAAAATATGAATTTCATTGCACATGTTATTTTTGAAGTTATTTTTGAAATATCAGTTTCGATTAAGTTTGCTGATTCTAATTTTTGTGCACCAGAAAAAAATAGATATTTTATTAATTGCAAAACCTTTTTACAAACTATTGCGGCGTAAACAAATATATGTGCAAAATTCACATTTACTCTAATAAAGCACAGTGTTTAGTTATGTGGCTAGTGCGGTCGCTTAGATGAAGTTAGTGAAACAAAGGTTCATTGTGGATGCATTCGTCAAGAGGATTTAAATATAACTTTAGGGAAATTTTGGGAGATCAAATTTGTCGAATGAAAAATAAATTAAATTATAAAGGCGATTTGTGTGGGACACTTTGTTCGAGCACATGGGAGAAACGAGAAAAGAGGTACATCATAATAATGCCTCTTAAAGAGGATCTGTCGTTTTTAGAAAATTCTAAGGACATTCATTGCTCTCCAAAAGTTCAAATTACTGTGGACTCCAGAGACGCTGAATATGAAAGGTTATACAAAAGTTTCATGAGTAATTATT
Source organism: Nephila pilipes (assembly GCA_019974015.1). Classification (NCBI taxonomy): domain Eukaryota; kingdom Metazoa; phylum Arthropoda; class Arachnida; order Araneae; family Nephilidae; genus Nephila; species Nephila pilipes. Next base: position 2,314 of record BMAW01128608.1, on the reverse strand, counting down.
TAAAACTTGGTCACATGACAACAATCAAGTAATTCTTCGAGTACCTGCCTGGGCAGGCGTTTTACTCTTGTTTCAATTTAAAATATTAAAAAAGAAAAACAGACAGATTACATTGTGCCGTATCACGGAGCAGAACACAGCAGAAGGCAAAAAATGATGAGAGAAAGGAAAGAGATTTAATTTTTTTTCAAGTGCTTTATTTAATTTTTTTTTTCTGTCCAAAAACAAGTATATCGGGTTTTTTATGACTTATTTTGTAATACAATGATCGATATTAAAAAAAGATAGTGGTAGTTCAAATTTAACAGTATGAAATATAATGACCAAAAATGGACTTATAATTAAGTGAAAATAGAAAAATTAAGCATTTTACAATACCTGTTCTTGAAGGGAAAGGGGAGGAGAGGAAGAAAAAACCTATTTCCTAAACACCACTGGAGTGGCGAGAACCTCAGTAGCGATCTAGATTATAGGTGTTGCAAGGAAAAGCAGTAGAGATGGGATGAAACTGCTCAAATGTGCGATCAAAAATGAACGAACGCTTGAGGGATTTGAAGTGGGAATAAGCTGAAATACTATTGGTTGGCACTGAGCATGCGCAGAATTACTATTGGTTGAAAAGAATTGTTGGGAAGGAAATTTGTTTGACTTTTGAAAAAAAATAAATTTTAAGGGGGATATACATTAAAGTAGTTGTTACATGAATGATACGGGAAGGTGTGGGTACCGCAGTTGTGTGCAAAAAGTGTTTGGACTTTGATTAAAGGGAGTGAAGACCCACCGTGTAAACTTGGCTGATGCAAGTTGAATTTGTCGGGGTCAAAAGCCCTCTCGTTGGAGTAGTGTGGAAGTTAGGAGAGGGGGTGCCACCTCAGGTGTCATCCTCGTCACTTGAACGAGGTTCAAATAATGAGGTCCATCGCCAATAGCCCTCGCCGTTAATAAAAACTAATCTAAAAACTAAACTAAACTTGATAGAGATTTTCGTGGTAAGAAAGTGTATTGTAGAATATTTACGGGCCTAATGGGAAATGTGTGTTTCTATTAATGGAATTTTAAGGTCATGATGAATAACAGAATTGCGGACAAACCAGAAGGCGTTAACAATGATGTGGAGAATTTTATTTTGTAGAATTTGAAGTTTTTCTGACGTGTGTTTTGGCGGCATGATCCCAAATGGAGGAAGCATAAAGGAGGATAAGGCGAATGATTTAATTATAGAGCACAATTTTATTTGAAAGGGGTGTAGTGGGAGAAACGACCAATTAAATGAATGCATTTATGATTTTTTGCCCAGCTTTTATGTCGACAATTCGGGAGATATGCTTTAATCTGAAATCTAGGCAGATTCCTTAATATTTGATGTCAGTGTTCCAGGAAATGTTGTTGGAAAATAATTTGAGTTGATTAGAAGGAGGGGAAACATGACCTTTGTGGAAGATTATGGCTTTTGTTTTATCTGTGTTAACAGAGATACGCAAAATAGTTAATCATTTTTCAATTTTGTTGAGGTGCTTCTGAACTTTTTGTTGACGTTGTTGGATTGGGCGAGGATGGCGTCGTCGTCAGCAAGGAGACAGAAACTTGAGAAGGAAGTCTGAGGGAAGTCATGTGAGAAAGGGAGTAAAGTGAAGGAGATAAAACTGATTCTTGGGGACAGCCTGCTAGAATTTTGCTGTAAATGAAAATTCAGAATTAATATGTACTTGGAAGGTGCAATTCTTTTGGAAGCAGTTAATAATTATAATGATGTAATCAGGGAAGTTAAGCTTAATTAATTTGTAGATGAGGCAGTCGGGCAAGAGAAGATCGAAGGCTTTCTGAATGTCAAGAAAAATACCGGCAGAAATCTGTTTATTATTGAAGCCTTCCGTAATTGTTCTGACAACACGAAGGAGTTGGTGTTTTGTGCTATGTTTATGCCGAAAACCAAACAGAGAATCGGGGAGAAGGTAATTCAAATTAATGTGATCAAGGATCCGTTTCAGGAGAATTTTTTAAAAATATTTAGAAATAGCATTAAGGAGCCTGATAGGATGATACGAATTAGGAAGGAAATCATCCTGGCCTGGTTTGACAAAAAGGATAAGAATAGCGTGCTTCCATTTGGAAGGAAAGTAAGAGAAAAGGCATTTGTTGGAACTTTTTGTGAAATGAGTGAGAACATTTGGAGGGAAGTATTTAACCCTTTGAAGGGCGGTATATAAAAAACATTAAATTTTTACAAAAATTCTTCTGATATGCATTAATAATGTTAAAAAGACACAATATCAAACACTAAAATTAATTTTTATTTATTTCCCGATTCTTAAGA